>JAOVYV010000048.1:12705118-12736237 GCA_025674545.1 Hassar affinis | reverse complement strand
ACAGAACCAGAACCATAAACAAAGCCTGCTGTAGATTCAGTGACCCAATGCAGCACATGACAAGAAAACAGGCGGTGATGATAAATGCTGACTATTTATTACCATGGATCTCACTTAGCAAAAATATTGGCTTTGGATGAACTCCCCTCTGCTCCACTGATATATTTCTGGACCTCTTCTAGTATTCATTTATCCTAAATATAGGCTAAACAGCAGTAATCATAATTAGCTCAATTAAAATGATAAATAATAAAAGTGCCAATTCTTCATACACCTGGAGACAATTTTCTGATGCTTCAATACACTCATACACCCTTGTTCAATAATTAGCTTTGATCTGCAGGATGTAATTTCCATTTGCACATTGTTCTTTAAACTGCACAGTAATTTACTCTGTACAAATGATTACATAGAAGAAGTTCTGTTCCTTTACAGACAGACACAGACCACACAGATACAGATCATACACACACACACACACCCACACACAATGTTCATTAACATGCATTTACATTGTTCATTCATCCTTAGTAACTGCCTGTTCTGGGTTGTGGTGGTTTAAATTATGTTACTAAATTGTTTAAATATTGTAGACAGGTACAAACATTGAGGATTACTTAATACAGTCACATCCATACCCCTGGTCAAGAGATATATCTTAAACTCACTGAGCATGCTGCCTAGGCTGGCATTTCTATCTCTGGGGTTTTCCACAGGGTTTTTGTAGTGTTTTCCGGGGTACAGTGACAGTGGTAAATTTAATCACAGATAAAAAACCCCTTCCAGTTTTGACCATGTGGATAATGTGTTTAAATGTGAATACATTTACACACAGATATTTGGACCACAGAACAGTTAAAGATACACTGAGCAGCAGTGCATTTCACACACACACACACACACACACACACACACACACACACACACACACACACACACATTTCTTTAATTTCTTCATTCTTCAATAATCAGAAGACAGAAGATATTTTGATTAATTGAAGAAAAAATATTCAAATACAGCAGTGCTTTATTGTGCCTAAAAGCACATGTTTAATTTATGTGGTGATTAACTTTTACTATAATCATATGCATCCTGTCTCTAAGAGGAATTTGTATGGTAACGAGATGTAAATGACAGGGAGCAGATACTTTTGCCTTTCTATTTAAATGTAAATTGATTTATTAATTGGTTTGTCCTTATTCAGCAGTGCAAGTTGTCAAGTTGTCATTCCCAACCTTTACTCTTCATAGTAATCTCCACAGATGTGCCTTCTATCACAGCAAATAAATGAAATGTGTGATTTTGTTGAGACACATGGACTGTAAATCAAATTCCCTCCCTTTTGCTTTCAGTGCCTTAACGTTCTACAGCATTGTTTCGCAATAAACATACATACAAAGCGCAGCATTGTAGCACAGCTGCTATAGTTGTGGTCTCACAGCTCCATGGTCCCAAGTTTGATCCCGAGCTTGGCTTACTGCCTGTGTGGAGTTTTTCATGTTCTCCCTGTGTCCACGTGGGTTCCCTTTGGGTTCTCTGATTTCTTATCAGCTCCCAAAATCATGTCAGTAGGTGGACTGGCTATGTTAAATTGCCCCTAATTGTAAAGGAGTGTGTGCCTGGTGCACTGCAATGGACTGTGTTTCCCACTCCGGGCGTATTCACAACTCGCACACAGTGTCCAGGATAAAGGAATGAAAACAATGAACACACCTACATAAAGTAATTAAGTACCTCTACAACATTACTCACATATATTTTACCTGTAACATGGGCTGTTTTCGGTTGTGTAAATGGTTTTGCTCCTTTAAGGGGGAATTAAGAGCCTCAGATGCCTTTGTTTTATTGCTGCACTGGGAGCAAGTCTTTTCTTTAGCATTCTAACGCATGAGCATAACAATAAATGTGCATGGTCTTTAAGCTTTAATTGTGTGTAGCAAAGCTTTACAGAGTAGCCCTTGGCAGAGAACACACATTCTTTTGGAGAGCTCTAAGAAAAAGAAGACAGCGATGATAGACAAATAATTACAGGTTTGGGCTTGTCATTTCCAATCACCAGATTTTTGGGGGCCACAACACAGTTCTAATGTGTCAATTGAGGCAAAAAAGAAAATAGCACATCATTATACAGAATACTCTGCAATAAGGATCACTTATCTACTGCAATAAAGCTGAGTTAGTACATACTATAGGAGATGAACACGATAAAGCACTCCCTTATGTCTAATCCATATAATATACAGGAACAAAAACTGCAAAATGAAGTTATTTTCAGTATTTGTTTAAATATAGTCACTGGATCACCTACTGTATGGATTCAGTTCTGTTCCCTTTTGACAAATATCTTTATGCTAGATTTGTATTGGAAAATATGACCTCCACTCAATTTCACATGATGGGTATATTAATCTTAGTGGACTGTCCTCAGTGGCATTTCAAATCTCCATGGTCTCTTGCCCTGGCCGGATGTGTTTAAAGACTTATCTCTCAAACAGGCTTCCTGAAAGGTCACTGCTCATCTCAAAGGCATCTCACAACCTTTAAAGGTCTCCTTTTTTGTCCCCTCTTTAAGTGGCAGACATATCAAAGTGCTCCTGTTTCGAGATTCTCGCCACAGCTAGATTACAAGTTCTGATCTGCTGGCTGTATTAAAGCACAATGATGCCTCAGGGTCTGGGCTTTATATGCTGCCTGATAGCATCACCACAGAAAAGCTTTCATGAAAAAAAATCTTGCTGCTTGTGCCTCGACTTGGATTCAAGGATCCTGTCTTTCATCACCTTAAGCCACATAATGCTGTGTTTTCCGGGTAGTCATTGTAGCCGCTATGCATTGCTGCGCTGGAAGATTCACTACTATGCTTGGCATTCAAGGTAGAGCGCATGCTAAAAGGCTGGGGAGCTGTGCAGGTGCACTGGAGTCTGAAACACTTTAATAAGCTGTGGGTGTGGAAATTGCGGCCTCTCTGGAGCGATGCAAGGTCTCAACCAGGCTGAACTGCACTACAGTGTAAGGGCATGATGCGAATCTCTCTCTCTCTCTTTCTCTCTAGCTCTAGCTCTTTTGAATGCAGAAAATCAGAAATACATCCTTAAACACCCAGTAGTGACAGTGACAGTGGAGTTGTCTGTGAGATGTTGTGTTTGCGAACAGGGACATTTGATCATTTCATAAGATAAAACTGAGCATTATGTTCTCCCACTGAATCTCTCACTGAAGCAAGTTTATTTGAAGCCAAATATAAAGACACGAAAAGAAAGTGCCTGAAATGATGCTAAATATCAAATACTGTTTGCTTTGTTCATGCTTGTGAACAAATAATGGCATAAAACATAATATATTGTTCTGATAAACACTGAAAGCTTTATTTTCATACTAGTACAAATGTTATTTGTTGGTTAACTCCTGTTTGGGTTCAAACATTTTATTTCAAGCTTGCACAATTTTATTTAACGAATTTTTCCATGGTCATAATTTAATGCACTGCCCTGATCTGGATGGAGCAGAGCAAAGGGAGTGTAACATTCAAAAGTCCCAAATGCAGTGGATTTTTTTTAACCCATTTTATTAAAAGGATAGCTGTGTCCGTGTCACCTTTGAGTGCAGGTGGAGGGATAAAATGGTAATTCCTGACTTTAAGTTCATCTTTAAAATAATCCCATTTGTTAAAACCAGGTTCAAATCCACACCTCCTGTGAAACACTGTACAAACATGCACCCACTCATTTGACATGTGCATAAGTGGAGCAAAAGATGAATAGGAATCCATCCATTCCTCTAGCTTCCTTTTTTTCGATGTTGTTATTTTTTGTGTGTGTGCTAAGATCATGAAAACAGTCCTGAATGTGTCAGTTAGTTAATCATCCAATCTAGATGTGATATTAGATATGTTGTTAGAGCTTGAAAAGTATGAGTAAGTTATGCTTATGACCTTTGTGTGATTTATAAATCTCCTGAAAAGAAAAACTTTACTGAGGGTGTTTTGAAATTCTCTCTGACTTGGACTGGCCCATCTCACAGTTGCTGGTAAGACCACTTAATCATGTGGACACTAGGAGCTGTCCCAGGGGACATAGCAAGGTGCAGATAGAGAAAAAGTACACAGAGGGAGCCCATAGGACACAGCCACACAGGAGACACTGTGTACTCATTTACAGAAAAAAGAACAAATAAACAAAACACTTGCAGGTCAGCATAGCCAAGCTATTAATCTGGACACCAGTGTCCCGAATATTCATTCATGAATCCTTTACAAAAAGAAACTTTAAAAATGCTTTGGAATAAACAGTGAAGGATTTGAAAATGATGGCTGCATACTTTATACAGTTACACTTAATCAATCCCAAATTGAACAAATATTGAATTGCTTTTATATTGTATATGAGGTATAATAAACTCTAATCATGAACCTAGGTGAGAAACAATTACAAGATTAGGCATGGACATGTAACAAAAGCTAGACAAAGCAGTTTAATACCCCATGAAAGTATAAAGGCACAAATCACACAATGTCTGTTGTACTTACTACAAATGCATGGCCCACAAGTTGCATTTTTATGCACCTGTGGCAGTAATGTACCCCAGCACACAAGTATACCATAAACAATAAAACAGATAATCATACAGATAAACCAGATTCTGTTATTAACACTTTTAAGTCTCAGCTAATTAGCCAGTTATTCATTTCATTTAGTAACTACTACTTCAACAAGCTCAACTGAACAATGCCTTGTGCTAACAAAGCTGGACACACCCAGAGAAACTCCGGGCAAAAATCAGCCATCAGTGCTTAGGGCCCCTCAAGAATCCCCCTATCGCTTTATTAATTTGTAAATTCATCAACACTGGATGCAGCTGAGATGGGTGAGCACACTGCAGTTTTTTTAATATACTGAATTACCTCCTGGGAGGTGGCATGTGGTACAGTTACTGCCTCACACCTCCAGGGTCCCTGTCTCAATTCTGAGCTCATGTTACTATCAGTGTGATGTTTTAGACACTTGCAAAAAGAAATACCAGTAGGTATACTGCCTACCCCAGGTGCAAGAGAGAGAAAGAGACAGAGAGAGAGAGAGAGAGAGAGAGAGAGTGCACATGTTAGTTAGTTAGTTAAGAACATGTTAGTTTGAAAATCTTTAAACCTGATATTACTTGTATTATATTCTATTCTAAGGCAGCAGATACTAACAGCAATTTCTTATATGGAACCTTTTTGCATAATAAATACTATTCTTACATACATGATAATACTAGTATATGTTAGTTTAAAAAGATTATAGTACTCCAAGAATTATAAAAAAATATTAGTACCTATTTTGTGATGCAGCCTTTCAAATGCCTTCATTAGAAATGGGAGAGGAGAAAATAAGGAAATAATGCAGCATCATTAACATTATACTCTCCATTTTGGTTTATAATCCTGTCTGACAAAAATATATGTGTTTTCTACAGAGCTGCCGAAACCAAATCATAGCACAACAACACTACTGCTTACTGCACTGACTAAGACAAAAAGCTATAAAAGCTCGGCACAGACTTCAAAGTACAATACTCAAGGACTCTAGTTCAGGCAACATGCATCCTAAAATAGCGCCCAGGGAATGCAGGCAGTCCAAAAGACTCAGTGGATGGTCAATGAGTAGACAGTCTGAGATACAAATACCAGCTCGGACTTGTATTGTTTTAGCACTGCTGCCCTCACTAGGAGAGATGTCAAGCCAGGCTCGGGATAATGTAAGAATTCAGAGAATGGGAGTGTTTGGATTTGCAATTCATCTGCAGTTGTGTATTTCATAACCTTAGTGAATGAAAGGTCACAGAAACAGCTTCACTGGGTAATTTACAGATGTTCATTTGCCATCCCTCAAAGAGAAACAGAACACCAAAGCAGCTTAAGTGAATACTTGATTAATGACACTCCTGTCAAAACTGAAATGTGATTTTTGGAAAAAAAAAAAAAGGCACTGTGCAGTGCCAAAAGAGACTGCCATTGTGTTTATGTTGGTGAATGGGCCACTTCCCCCTGTGCAGAGTGAGCAAGAGGAAGGCAGGCGGGGTGAGACTGAAGTATGCTTCAAACACTGGCTGTCAGAATGGCCTTGTCCTACTGTCAGACTAGCAGCACGCTCATCGATCACAGTCACACCCCCCACTTGCCCACGTCTCATCCACCAACAGGGGCCATCCCAACTAAACAGCCTGACCCAGCGGCTGCATCTGCAGCATAGGATTTACATTCCAGCGTCTGTGGTTACAATCTTTGAAGTAAAAATCAACCACTTTAGACAGAGCCTAATTCTGAAAAACCCACTGTGGAGCTGCAGAAGGTTAGTTAATAAAACAACACATTTGCTGGCAAGAATATATTATGGCTTATGAAGTTTTGGGACAGTAAGACCCATGCTGAGGCACACACTACACCCATCTCACCCACTGCTTGATTCTCTTCTCCATAATTATTTCTTTTGGTTAGAATTTGTCAATGATGCGTTCAATAAAAATGCAGGGTTTGTGAACTCATGCTGTTATTTGGACTGCTCCTTTCCCCATAAGATTCCAGCACAGTTCATCTCTGCACATAAACAGCATAACTGTTGTATAGGTTTCTCAGATTTAATTTGTTTTTCCTATATACACTGATATGATGAGATTTTCAAAAGAATACACACAGTATATCTCATTGGTCTTTTAGTGGGAAGTGCCCAAAACATGCAATAGATTGAACCACAAAGCCTATAGTAGCTCAGTGTTAGCTCAAATAATAATATCAACATTTCACATTTTGCACACTTAATTTTATAACCAGTCAACAGATTTTACTTAATAAATCATTTCTATCACACACTTTTCATTGGTTTGCTGCTGTCTGTGGAAATTTGGTTTTGAAAGGAATTAAAGAATTATTCTTGCCTTGACTATTTTCAATTTCTAAGCCTCATAGTTGTTACATGTGTAAGCCCATCCTGAAACAATCTCACTTCGATTTGCCCATGGAAAATGTCAAACATTAGTCTTTATGGTGGAAAATGCTTTAGGGTCAGTGGAAAAGCAGCTAGAAAAATAGTCAGGGAGTGAGTGTCCCCTAACATCAAATTGATAGAAAAACCAAATGCAGTGAGTCAGAGGTACAATAATAGCTTCCATCTGGGACCTGACCTGGGTTTATGAAGAATAATTCCAGCATAATAGGCCTAAAGCAAACCTGGCAATGACTGCACTGTGAAGAACAAAGCATCTCGTCTGATGTACGAGTAGGTAGTTTGTCCTGCATAGGTGTCAAACTATTACCATACGAACAAAAGACCAAAAAAAGTGTCTTACATCCATGGCCACGAGTCATAGCCTGATTATTCAGCGTCTATTTACTGGGGCAGAAGGAGCCCATGGAGATGCAGTTACTGTGAGGTGAGTAAAACCTAGAACTACTCCACTGCTCCCTACAGCACACAAACCCTATCTTCTCCCCGACTTCAGCTAATTGCCAACAAACTCAACACTCCAGGGGCATGGGAGACTGGATCAACTCTGTGTTCATCTGGCAAAGGCAGCTAATAAACCGACACAGCATTCCTAATAAGCTAGGTCAGCAAACAAACTAAAAACAAGGGAACTTGCTTCAAACTTTTTCTTTGCTCTTCAGCAGGTCAGTGTAAATGTATGTAGCTACTCACCACTTGTTCAAACATGGGAGGAGATCAGTGCTGCACTCCTAAGAGCAAATTATGTATAACTTAAAATATGTTGGCATCTTTATCACTTGGCTACCAAACTATATTTATTCTAATGCTGTTATGGCCTACATAAAAACATGCACACAAAACACAGAGAGAGAGAGAGAGAGAGAGAGAGAGAGGGAAAGAGAGAGAGAGAGAAAGAGAGACAGAGAGAGAGAGTACTTTTACAGCTTATTTCTTCATTGGAATCACACTGGAATAAACACACACCATTTTCTGAGTCGCGAATCAGTCATGGCTTAACTTCCTAAAATAATTTACTGTAAGGGTGCAAGTATGTGTCAAAAAACCCCAACAAAGTATGAACAGAAAACAAACCAACCAGAGATGGCAAAATGAAACTCCAGTGTTTGACAGTTAAACATGTGTTCTTACAGTTTCCAGTTAAATGCACACTCAAACATAGCTTTCTGTGTAATCACTCAAAACATGCATAAATCAAAAACACACAAGGAAGTTTAAATTGCAGTTTATTTCTAGCCACTTTGAATGCATGGCATTCCCCTTGACTAGGAAGTGACAGTATGCAGTGCAGTTCCTAATAAGCTAGAAGTATATTTGTTTCTCAGGTCTCTCTCATGTCTGAGCAAAAGCAGACCTAGTCAGAAGCCTCATTTGGTCTTCTCATTATTGTAAACGGCCCCAGCAGAGTCCTTACAATGAATGAACCCAGAAAAAAAAACTATAAATCCAAAAAATAGAACAGTTCACACTCAGTTTTTCATTCTGTGTGGGAGCACTTTGCCCATTCCATGGCTTTGCCATTGTTTTGGAGCAATGATTTGGGCCATCAGCAGGGGGGTGACATGAAGCAATGTCTTGACAATGTACATGAGCTCTGCAAGTTTGTATGAGGGGAAAACTCAGGGAAAAGCGTTTGGATAGAGGCTGGAGAATGATAGAAAACATGTGGCATGCGACCAATGCCTATGCATGCAAAACTAGCCTTTGATCCTCTAGCAAGGACCATCAGCCGCCAAGACAGAACATTACCACCCCAACCACCTCATAGAGCATCGGCAGCAATGCATGTATTAATCAAACAAACATTCTGGCTAGTGATTCCCATCAGAGGACCCCTGGCCTTATTTACAGTGGCTATTGCTACTGTTACATGCTATATGAGAATGTCAAATGGCTACAATTGGTTTCATGGGCTTGGCTTCAGTAGATCATCTGGAATATCCAGTGTGTAAAACACAGAAAATCACCTTTATTTTACATTGCAATAAAACAATATAGCTTATAATAAAAACACCTGTGCCATTTCAGAGACTGTCCAGGCCAAAAAAAAGACTCAAGGAAGATGGGTTTAATTTTAATAGGAGTTTGATTTGGAGCTGTACTTAAGCTTTTACTGGTTTCAAGTAAGCTTGTGTCTCTTACAAAGGAGCTAAATTCCTCTTGGCTCCACATAACACTGTACCAGTCCCGTAGCAAAACTTTCAGGAGGAAATCCATTAAAATGTTCAAATGATGCATCTGTTTTATATATACACAAAGGGGCATTTAAAGGAGAACTGCTTCTCTTGAATGGCCATATAATGACGTGCAAAAAAATTTAGTCCCATCAGTGGGAAAAGAAGAAATACTCATTTTCGACATACAGGAAAACAGAGGGAATAAATTAGGGCAGAAATGGGACCTTGAGACAGAACATCACACAAACTAGATTTGTACTGAAATCTCCCTGTAATACACTGGTAGACTCTCAGGGCCAGCAAAGGCTTCTCTACTGGTCTTAAACATTCATAATAAAAATAAATAAACAACCATATTGAGTAGTATTTTTGTGTTTATATGTACTATATATTCTCAGCCATTTTCCTATTTAATTCTGGTGCTATGTGAAGATTTTGTCAGTGAAAAGAAAATGGTGGCGGAGGTTTACTCCAGGAATTTATTCTCTGGTCTTTCCAAGTTTGAGTCTGATGCCTGCTGCCTGCTGCTTAAGACTTTCAGAAAGTGGTCAGACTCCCCCAGCCAGGCATATTTCTGTGCAGAGGTGCTTCTTTCAGATGTATTATTCTTTTTGCCAATCACATGTATGCACACATTGCATGTATATAAATCTAATGGTGTTACTGTGAGCTGTGAAATCCAGAAAATAGGCCAACAACCTATACATAAGCTATTAGTGTGTGTCCATTAATGCAAAAATGAAATATATCTACCTGCTGCAATGGCAGAAGGAGGACAGCTGGATTTCATCACAATTCCCCTGGCAATGCCATTTTGAGGGCAGATTTTAATGATAAAATGAAGACAAAGTTTGGAATAGACACTAAACACTAATAGGTCAGTAATTAGTGCTACATTTTGTTCTTACTGATAGCTACTCTACTAAAATTAAGGTATAACATTTACCCAATAAAATCAGATGACAACTTGCAACCCACTTTTTTAGTAAATGCAAACGCTCTTGAGTAAGGTATAGTCAAATGTAGATCTATCTATTTATGTATATTAGGTTAAATCTACCTAGCATTTCTTACAATCTGAATATGCTGTACCTTAAAACCTCTTGGTTTAAAACAACTAATCTATAGCGGTAGGTTTTCTTAGCAGTTAATTGTTCATTTAAAATGACAATACCATATGGATATCTGTGTGATATTTTTGGTCCTTTGAATAAGAATAGGATTTCCTAATAGTCATCGTAAATTCTTTTTGTTAATGGCTATGTGTGGTGCGGTTGTTAAAGACCACTATTCTCTTCCTATTTAAGGCTGTTACACATTATGGCTCTGTAATGTACGATGTCCACACTGTGATCCATTTTATCCAAAATTGTTTTCTTAGTGACATAGACCTCACGGAAGGCCTACACTTAAGGTGCATGGGCTACCCCACTGCTGAAATGTAAGAATAGGCTCAGTGTGCACTAAACACAGTTCTCTAGCCCAGTGTCTTTCATTCAGTAAGGCTTTAGGGCTTGTTAAAATACCCACTGCACTTTCTAGAGCAGCATTAATAAGATCTGATAACTAATCAGGGATAGTGAGCACGGGGATTGTATATCCTGGTAAAGCCAGGAGGAATGTAAACCACTGTGGCTCTCAAAGGAGCCCTGTGGCAGCTGCGAACATGGGAAGCTCAGAAAGCAGACAGACATCCGGATCACATAGTCTTTTTATTTGCTGTTTTAAGATCAAATTATTGTTAAGACTTTAATACAGATTTTAGTGCTCTGTTTCATTATCGTAACAGGCCGTACATTCACGCCAGCTCAGAAGGTTCAGAGGCGCTGCTAATGAAGCTGCATTGAAGGCAAAATAGCAACACATTTATGTTTACCATAAGGTGACTTTTAAAATGTTCACACCCTTGCTAAAACTTTTATAGTAGATCTAAATAGATCAAAGTACCCTTTGATCAAAGTAACCTTTAATAACACATTAAATTACTTTCACTTTAACAAAGGGTAAAATTAATTCTTCCACATAAGCAGTAGTTCGTTATCTGACAATTCTTTGTCATGCTTTGACCCTTAATAAAGTAAATACGTTTCACACTTTTATTATATGTGAAAGGTCTCGCATATACCCATTGACATGTCAATAACAAATTTATTAATTAATTGTCAACAAAGTTAATTATAATTCTCAACTTGTCTGTCAGTGCAAATATAGTGACACTCACAACTGCCTCCTCAAAAACAACAGTACATGAAATATTCAACAAAGGATCTCCTTCACTGCTGTGTCCTCTCTGTGTGTCAGATCCGAACTCAAGATGATGAAATTCTGCATCTGCATACCTCAAAATATCTGTGTTAGAGCGACACTTGGACTCCGCACAGTAATCAATCCATTAACACAGCAGGCCTGCAGAGTGAGCTCTGAATAACACCCTTCCCCTACAAATGTGCTTATAAGTATGGAGGTGCAGCTGTCACACTCCTGTAATACAAGCCCTTATTAGTGTCCATTAGTCTGCCCCGAAACTAATAAGAGATTGTCAAATACATCTAAACTTTCACACAAGTACCACACAAATAGTAGAACATCGAAAAATGGATAGTGCCCTGAGGGGAATTGCTGCTGCATTATCGCTGTTTGGCTACAGAGTAATGAGGGGGATAATGCACAAATCTCCAGTTACAACAATACAACAGAAAAATTATAATTTATCTAAAAAACAAATGGAGCAAGCACACTCACTCATTCATTCACTTGCTTACTCACTCATTAATTCACTCACTCCATCACTCAGTCTCTCTCATTGTATTGTCATCATCACTTACATGAAAGTAACACAAAGAACCACTTGTCAGGCGCCTGGTTTTACACACCACAAATCGGTGTTGGGATTGACAAATTGTTTGGAGCAGTCACCTTCAGATGCATCGTGTTCATGCCAAACCACAGACTGGAAAACTGGAGAGCAAAAATGCATGACCATGCACAACTATTTCAAATGTATGGTTAGGCCTCAGACATCAGAATTTGTATTTTGTTTCAGAGAAAAGAGTCCCTCTGGCTGCTTCTATAGCTCATTCCTTTCATGGGGTAAAATGAGAAAGAGGGGGAAAAAATCACATATGTTTTCTATGATTTGCATCTGATGAATAATAGATTGGGGAAAAAAACAATCCCTCCTAAACATGTCAAAGGTACTCAAAATGTTTCTTTTTTTAATCTTGCACAGAGCATATTATTATTATTATTATTATTATTATTATGCTGTTGATGATGATGTTGCTGTTGCTTTACAAAAACTTTTACATGCAAAAGTACAAATTCTGATAAGCATAATATAGTATAAAATATAACACATACATTAAATATAGTCAAGTGGAACTTTGCATCTGAGTGCTGAACTTAAAAAATGGATATGTAACTCTACAACACACTAGGATTCCAATATGGCTGTATCCTGCAACAACAAACCAAAACACAAGGCAAGAAAGGTTTGTCATAACCCCTTCAGTCTCTAGTCTTGATTTGCAGAAGGCAGTGTATGATATCTAGCAGAGTCACGTCAGGGAGTACAAGGAATAAATATTACAACTGAGAACATTCGATGCCTTCAGGCTGGAAGCAGTTAAAAAAGACAAATAAAAAGTTATTAGGAAATATTTATGTCACAATCTGATAACAGATGCAGTTTTTATTCATTGTGAATATGGTACCATACACTATATGACCATTTTGTTCACTGTGAAACCAAACAAACTGCTGCAAATTACATTTCATTGTCTTTCATTTTGTTCAACAGGATGCAATATTTTGCCCTTGAATGTAAGTACATAACTTACAGTCCTATTTAAAATGCCAGCTACTAAATCTCTGTTTACTGCCATTTTATGACTGATGCTCTTCACTAATTGCATGACTAATAACAGTCAAACTTAAACAGTGCAGTCATCAAAAGCACAAATATGAATCATCTACATACTCCCTTTTGCCAGTATGCAAAATTAGCCAAAAATCTTTTCATATTTTCATATACATAACTTCATATCGAATACCTTGCTTCAGTGAATGCTCCTAGAACCTTCAGTGGATTCTCAGCATACACGGTTCAGCACATAACATCTTCATCTATCTATTTCTAAGGCAAGCCCACACATCTTCAACCTCAATGGCTCTCGATCAATTCTCACGCATCCATGAACATCGAAAAAGTATCACACAGAATTCCAGAACAGAAAAACATCTTGAGGTCCAGTTGGAGAGGAAGAGAGGGATACAGAACACTTTATGAGCTGTAGTGATTTCTCTTGGGAGCTGGCTTAACTCAAATAATACCACAGACAGGACTGAATCTCTCTACAAGCCAGCTGCCAGCCAATTTATTATCAGCCCTCTCAACCACAGCTCCTCTCACAATTATACACATCAGCTGAAATACATGGTTTGGTATTGTTACTCTGAGACAGCTCCCCCCTAATGAACTTCCATCCTAACATCAGTGTTCTTGCTCATTTAACATCCTGAATCTGGACAAAGTGCCCAAAAATATCCATATATCTATAATAAAGCTTTCATCCAAAAAGAGCGGAGAAACATAAACTATTTTCATTTAGATCCTCTATATTACATTTATAAAACCAGCATGCAAGGACAGAGTAACTAGCAGGATCCTCTAAGAACACTTTGATACACACACACACACATACACACACACACACACACACACACACACATACACACACACCTTCCACCACAAAGTCTTGGATACCAAACACACATCTATTCTGTCTCCTGATGAGGTGATACGGAAGAGTATTTCACAATCTTAACTGCTTCAAGCTGCTCTTTGCGGACGCCTACGCCACAGACCTATCCTCTCCCCAACTGGACTGAGCGCTCCTACTCCTCTACACAAAACCACTATGGCTCACAGATCAGACATGTATCTGTATCTCTGTGAGGAAAAAAAACTATTTATGTTCTCCAACTTGCACACAAACTTACACATTTAGAAACACTTACATTCGCAGCAGACAATGAATAAATGGTTTAAACAAACAAATGAACAAAACTCCAACAATAGGTTCTGCATCTCATTTAGAGTGTTTGTATGTAGTATTGGTGCTAGTACATTATGCTGATGAAAGAAACAAAATGGGCCGTGAAATGAAAGGCGCTGCAAATTGGAAATGAAAGAAGAAGAGAGACTGTACCTTGGCAGGTGACTCCCCGGTCCTCATAACCGATGTTACACAAACATTTCCCGATGGGTACCAGCCATTCTCCCTCAGTGCTACAGTACATTTTGGGAGGGTCCTCTTCCTTGGAGTTGTTGACGCAGGAGCCCCTCACCTCCACTAACGATTGGGTGTCCAAGGGCACTGTGTCAGGAAACATGGCCAGGTTCCGTACTGTGAAAGGGCATTTCTTAAAGTACACCCTCACCGACACCAGGGCCACACAAGCCCCCACATCCTGGAAGGCCAGGTAAAAGCCTTTCTTAGTGATTGGACCTACTTCTCGCACTTCTGTGTTGAGTTTAAGAATGCGATCTCCCAGGTCCATCTGAGTAAAGCTCTCGTCAGCTGCAATGGTGTCTATTTTCGTGAACTGGTGCTCACGGAACTTACTGCCCTGGTCCTCGTCTGTCTCCAGGTAGTGCAAGTTGAAGGTTTCTTTGCAGGTTCCCAGAACCAGTGGGATACTGTTGCAGTCTCTCAACGTGAACTTGAGCTCCACATAGATTTTTTGAGCAGAACTGCGAGGGATCCAGTTTGTTCTCAACCAGTTGTTCTGGCTGTATTCCATCACATTGCAGACCTGGAAGGTCCGAATCGGTGTGTAGTGCTCATCCACACCACTGATCTCTTCCCACTGTGAAAAACAAAAGGGAATAGTTATGTTTATGAATGTGGAACAGGACTACTAAGGTTCACTCTAATACTAAGCTATGGATAATCACAAATATTAATCACCTGAATGGTAGATTAAGATTTAAATGAATATGTATCGTTTTGTTGATAATTAACATGTAACATAATGAATTGGCGTCACCAGGCTCTGCTGTAATGGGCATGTGAATCTGACTCATTTTAATCATATGGCCTACAACTGTAAATGCACAAGCCAGGATAACTTACATTATCCTACTAGACGTGTGCTCGGGACTCAACTTTCTTCCACTCCTGAAGGAATTCTGACCAATCCCACCTGCTCCCTTAGACACTCATGATCACTCATTCTTGTTCCAGTTATTTATGCATGTACCTGCCCACAATCTTTACTAACGAAATTTTTAATGATTAGTTAGTAATCTAAACTACCAGGATAAAGCATTTACTGAAGATGAATGCCTATACCTGGTAAACAAACTCACAAGCAATCTGCTGTATCCAATACACTCCCGTGTTATGGTCTTTCTTGGTCCAGCAGCTTTCATGCCTAACAACTCGACAATACACACCTCTAGTCCTGATGCCAAGAGTTATGGAATTGTGTTTTCTCTTGCACACAGAATACTGTCCGGCTTCCCACCAAGAAGCAGTTTAAATAAACCCTTGATAAAGTCAAGTATGTCATCTTTAATGGTCTTGAACTGTTCATTAGCAAGCAGCACAAGCGTGCCCTCAGTTTCAATTGCCTATTTTTATTTCTCCAGTGGCAATGGTTAATGAAACACCCAGGAAAGCGCATTGAGATAGTTTTATTTTCATGTTTCAATGATCACAGTTGGTTATGACGGCCACAGTAGTAGTTTACCAAAATGAGGAGTAGAAAATAAATAAATACACAATATTAGAAAACATATATTATAGTCTGATGTAAATTCATTAAAACCTTTGTCTTTAATTAAGAACAATTTCATATGAAATGATTCAACATTGTAATTGGCATAAAGTCCATTTGAGTTTAGTTGCTAGGATTAAAAGAGTTCTTCCTTCCAGAGAATGCTTTTGCTTTCTTTAGGCAATCTAAACTTGAGTATGTTTCACAATCTGAGTCTGTACTAAATACTCTCTCTAAGTTCATATCCTTGTTAATGAACAGCTGTACCATCTGTTATTTTCTCCCACACCTTTTAAAGAATAGAACCTATGTCAGATAGTGACTTTTATTAGTTTACTCACATTCATGGCAGGGCTTCAACCGTTCTGGGCTTGTATTTTTTATGATTTACACCTCCAAATTATACAAACACCTCGAGTAAAGATAAATCCAATTTACAAAGTGTGACTCAATTGATTTTCTGAATACACTATGTCATTCTAGTGTCTAGTGACTATGGGTATTAGGTGTTCATTGAAGTCAGCAGCTGCAGCTAGCCTGGTTCACTGGCCTGTATGGTACAAGTATATAGGCAGTTTCCTTCAAACTGGAGATCGTAAAGAAGTGTTATGACCACAGTTGAATGAAAACTGGTTTTGATGTCACATGCTTATGAATTTCCAAGCAGACAAAGTGGAATAGTGCTGCAAAGTCAAATACATCACTGGAAAGTTCAAGTGGTGATTTGTCAAAGTTACTTTCATTCCATGAGGTATTTTTTGAATTGCCAGCTTGAGTTCACTAGCCTAGTAGATGCCCCAAATTGAATCCAGGTGCCTGGGCTGCACTACATTATCATATTGCTGTGAAAGACTGCGTCTAGCCCACGGGTGCCAAAGTAAATGAAATATCATATGTGATATTAGATCACACACTTGAAAATAGCATATTACAGGAACGGTCTCCTGTCATGTATTACATCATCATGGCACAAGCCGCTCTCCTGTAGCACCCTTCTTTATACCACCGTGCAAAACTACACTGAGCAACAGTAATCCTCTGTACACACATACATCTGTCTGAACTTTTCTTTTAACAGGTAACAGTTTTAGAGACAGAGATAACCTCTGAGCGTCCAGCTACAACTTTATACCATGTAGGATCTCTCTAAGCTACAAAAGACTTTGTAGAAAAAGAAACATTAACATCAAATTAATTGAAGACCCTTCCAAATATTGTTTTTACGTCTATAATCCCCCTCCAGCAAGGAAACATGGAAATCAGAAGTTGGTACATTTGGCAAAACTGTGGCCAACCCCCCACTCTATGTGTACTCTCACTGTGAAGACAGACCAACTGGTAAATACTTCTAACTAATAGATGCTCTGGCACTGGTGTGGAAAGAGACAAATTGCAAGAGGGGTTATGTTTCTTAAATACATAATAAAATTACAGTTTCTTTCTTGTATTTCAGTGAAACTGCATTAGTCAGGAAAGATTAATAGTTAAGCCAGAACCCTTTTGCTATCAGATATGCAATTGCTGATTCTCACAGAAGACAAAATGTAGTCTAGAAAATCCTACTTTGTTCATTTTAATGCTTCTGATTCTGATCCAATTAGAGCAAAACTTGTTTCTTCTAAGGGCTGCATGAAATTCCCAAGACCATTTAAACAGGGTGTTACTACATATGGGTAAAATATTGATCTACCAAGACATATCAGCTCTGATATGCAGTACAACACAGACACACAGAGATTTGCTCTGATACTCTCCATATGTTAATTAACAGCATAGTAACTTCAAACAGTACACACTGCACAAATTCATATCTTATCTCATAGTATCAGTTCCCTAAAACCAGCTGCTTTCTGTTTTTTTCTTTATCTTAGTTTTTCAGAAATAACTGTTTCCCTTTCTTTCATACCTTTATTTCAGAATTACAATTTAGTCTAAATCATTCCCACACCAAATCTAGAAGCAGCAGAAGTGTGTGCAAATGTTTCTGCGGCTAAAATTTCCTACACTATGCCATAAGGACAACTGTAACCTATCAGTCAATGCCTTTTCATTGCTGTTTTATGACTGCAGAACCATAACACATTGTGCACTGCCCATTTACCCCACCGAGGCCATATGATGTGCTAATCCCAGTTTATACAGCAGCTTTTCTTCGCACTTCATACAGCTGGGCACATTTTTGGTTTTCTTTCAGAGCCCATAACATACTGAAGCTCTTAAATTTTTGGCCTTTACGTTGATGCTATTGTCTTTTTGCAATCATGAATATAGATCTTGGCTGAATATGACCCAGAATTACAAAGAGAAGCAGAATATGAGAATTTTTGTCTCGTTTTTACAGTAGATTAAGTTGAAGTGAACCGGACATTCTGTCCTGGCCAAGATTACAGAGTTGCTCATTACTTGACATTTTTGTTAAACTGAATGGATACTGTTTTTGCAATACACAGGAAGTTCTCAGAAGCAGCCCTTTTACTTCTAAAGCAAGGTAGAATCTAATTTGCAGCTATTAGTTCAGAGTTTTTGGTTTGTTCTTTTACCGAAACATCTGATTTTCCATCCATGTTTATTTGGCCTTCAGGAGACCTTGTGCTTGTGTATGAAATTTAACACATCCATCATTCTGTGACCAAACATCCATCTTATATTCAACCAAATGAAAGCTGCAATAAAAGCAGAGACAGAGTCATGACACTGAGGCAATAAATTGGTTGCTTCACTCTTTTTCCCAGAGGTGACCCAGCATTGCGTTGCTTAATGTACAGTGTTGAGCCATTATCAAGTCCCTAATCTACAGTTCATAATCACACCCTACTTCTCTCCCCTTCATAGTACAGATGATCTCTATGTCAGCACTGACTTACAAGTGAGGCACTCTGGGTAATCACGGAGCAAAGGTGAAGTAATCCTCCTGTCACAAGTAATGAATCCCACACTGAGGCCTGATGCAATTTGGACAAGCCATAATAAACAGAGTAGCGCATTTAAAAAGTCAACTACGCTGAGCCGAATTATATTTACTGTCCTTATAGGGGTAGGCGGCCACATGGGGAGCGTCTGATGGGTTTAGCTCCCAATTTGCTTTAACCAGGCTGATTTGTGCTTACACCGACAGAAGGTGAGGAGCACATCCATCAGCGTCAGTGCTGTGCCAGAACATTACGTACAATCATTTTTGAGGGTATGGCTCTTAGGGCAAAATGCTTATAACTCCAAAGTAGGTAAAAGTCATGAGTAATTATAGAAATCTATCTCAAGGTTTTGGGCATTCCCCTTCACCAGTTATGACAAAGAGAGGTGGTAAATAAATATTATCACATTCACGTTCACTTTTATGATTGTAAGAAGATTAATTCTGTCATAAGTAGATAGACAGGCAGACAGACCGATACATAGATAGAGTACTTTATTTATCCCCAAGAGGAAATGTCTGTGTTGCAGCAGCAATACACATAATAACGAAACACAAATGTCATGCCAGCATCTGTACCTGCTCTCAAAACTATGAACAATTTAAACTAACTACAATACCCAAGATCCTCTGCCAAAATCCATCTCGGCTGACAGTCATAGTCACTTTTCTCCTTTTCCAATCACCAGATGTCTAACCACGAACACCTGCTTGCAATCTCCCACTCCCCTTGAACTAACCGGGACACTCAAATTTTCTACTCAGTGTTACTCAAGATTCTGTTCTGTTGCTGAGCTTTTCTCATTGTATGCCTTTTCCTCTGGTTTGACCTTGTCTGTTTAGTAAATTCCTCAACAAATCTTACCCATAGTGTTTGCCTGTTTGTCAATAACTCTGTCTCTTTATGCTTTGAGATTAATGTATGCTCCTTTCAGTTAGTCTATTCCCATTAATTTTAAACTATCCTCCAAACCTGCACCTGTGTCTTCCTGTCTTTGTCTTACTTAAATACTATTTACATTTGTTTGTTATAAATTCAATAAAAAATAAGTATTATTGTTATTTTCTCCACTTCTCCAAAATATTTAAATTAATGACACAGTGTCTTAAAGTCAATTTATCTACACTACAGCCAATCATCTACACTAAAGGACAGTCTAGCCTATATTTTACAGTGCCAACTATAAAAAAGTGCAAGCAGAAACCAGATTTGGCAGCTATATGGAGAAAATGACTGGATTACATTCAGCACGTGCCAAGAAGTAATTTTAACACTTAATAAAGTTTAATAATGGTTGGATTAAGTAGCCCCTGGGGCCAATTCCCACTAAAATAAATAAACACAGTTGTTACTGGGAACTTTGGGTTTTGATAACAGAAATAAATGATCTAATTTAAACATCCTGAACACTGTCTTTAGGTGCCCTCTTTCCCTAAGCTTCTAGTAAATTATATTTTTATTTTACTAAAAATAAAGAACCTCAAGACAAAAAAAAGTTTCGATATTGAATAACACTACTGTATGTCGGGTCTGTTCTCCCTCACCAAGAGTTATGATTAACTTGGACATACATACCCCATGTTGTGGATATGATATCCATCCCAGCTCCCCTTGGCTCGCTTTAGAATCCAACAGGTTAACTGCAAGAAAAGAGAAAGGCAGAGAAAAAAATGTGTGAGTCTCCCTCGTTAGCCTCTATTACACTCCCACCTGTCTCCCGGGAGGCATGTACATTCTGACCAACAGAGTATTTATTCAGCTGCACTAGTCTTATGAGATGATCAATTTAAACATAGAGTGCAAGCTTCTTCTTTCACTAGATCAAGCTCATCATCCAAATGACTGTGGTGGGTGCAGCCACTTGGGGAAATACCCACATCAGTCGGACTTTTCAAATTCAGTCCCTGCCTTGCTGACGGGAAGAGGCTGCCGATGGGCAATGGTGTCTCACATGTCCATATCTACGGCATTGTTTCTTTGTATGACGCACAGTTTTTCACTGATCTTTTAGCCGAAGACATCTGGCAAACATTTGTCGGAAAGAAATCCAATATCCAAATATTAATGTAATGTAAGCTGTGAAAAGATGATAAGACTGATTCTACTGACATACTTGTAACTTGTAACAAGCAAATAGAAGACACTACATAACCAGAATATTACTGGTGTTTATGCATAGTTTTTTTTTAGTTTCTTAATGCACTTGTGGAACTCACTAATTAAATGAGTGAGTAATCTTACTGTAATGACTTTAGCCATTCCTTCAAGAAATTAATTTTAGGATTCTTTTAAAATATTGACTCCTCAAAGAGGAGAGTAAAAATAGAACAAAATGTCTGTCTATAAAACATGAGCACTATAATGCACAATGTAGTTCTGTAGTGCATTATAAAACAGAAGAGGTGAGTTTATACAAAGACAATGTCATCCTCTACTCCTGACAAGCTTTCAAAATCTTTCAGTCTTGTGTTCCATTCAGCTTGAATGAAATTCAAAAAGAACAAAGCCTGCCTTCGATGTGCAATAAAAAAAAGCGTTGCTGCCATGTGGGACGCTCAGCAGGGTGCCCATGACTCACCCTCTGAATGTATATCCCAAACAAATGGCACATACAGACAAAAATATTAAGGGCTCTTGATTGGTACAGCATGCACAATTAGGTCATTTTCGTCCATAAGAGATTATGAATGAGTCATATTAGTTAGCATACTTTCAAATACAACACTAAGCCCACATAAAATATAAAAATAGGGGCAGAACTGGTGCAAATAATTTGTTGCATTCCATGTATATCTAGAATTAAATGGGGAGAAAGGGGCATTAAATTGTTAGATTCCAGCACTACATTCTGCAAATGGGACCACACCTATCAAAACAGCTGGCTGTTCCCACACAGCAGACAATTTCCTATTAACTGTAATGAAGATATCTGCTTATGTCCGGTAATGGCAGCTGACATCCAGCTCCATTGGTTCCAATTTAACTTTCTCAATGAGCCGAGCCGACGTCTCAAATTGAGCCGACCAGGGGAATTTGAGAACAGAAAATTAGATGGCTATATTGGTGAAGCAAATTCTTCAGCTGCAGGAGCAGGAAATCTCAGCCAAAGACACCACCCTCCGAGCACTAAGAAATGGGGGTACATCAGGCAACCTCTCTCAGCTCAATACTGCAGCACCAGCTTATTAATAGCTTATCTGCTGCTTGTCCATAGGAATAAACGATGGCAGGCAAAACAGATGCAATCAATACATAACAGCGACAGTAATCTAGGATCCCAACCACAGGCTCTCTGCGAACATCCACTGTCCTGATAAATCATCCCTGCACCAGTAACTATTGTTTTCATCAGCACATTGCACATTTATTGACACATCAGCCGCAATAAGAAAAAAAAAACAGCAGCTTGTTTCATTCTCTATCTATCTGTGACAGCCCACAATTGCATACAATATCTTATTTGTTAAATAGTTACAGTATCAAGGACAAGTCTTTACTATACCGTAAGCACAGCTGTGTATTGCCACTCAGAACAAAAGGAAAAATGTTTCGAATCAGACGGACATTGAGGAGACAATCACACCGCTTTCATCATTCAGCTAATGTTCTCCTTTTTTGATTAGCTTATTAAATCTGTTATTGAATTAAGAGGGAAATCACATGCAACACCTCAGAAGTGCAGTCCAAGGGGATAAGGCATGCTGAGGCTTATTGTACGTGTGTGCGTGTGTGTGTGAGTGTGTGTGCGAGTGTGGAATGCATGGAAAAAACTGAGATTTGATTTCAGATTTTCAAAGAAGAATTTAACACAGATTAAGTTAGCCAAGTCCCCAAGAGCTTTTCCTGATTAGTGAAAAATGTGTAAACGTCAATTGAAAACCAACGCCCTCTCAAAAATGAACAAATCCATGTACGTTGCCATCAGATTCATGATGGCAATAAAAGCCGGAACAGCTGTACAACCTTATTTTTCTTATATAAATATTTTACTCAGTTCCTTCAGAACTTCAGAAATTTGACATAAAAAAATGACACCTAAAAATATGTTGCTTTACAAAATACCGCATAGGATGTCTAAATACAAATAGGTCATAATTAATTTTATTATAAATAGTACTTTCTGAAGAATTAAAATAGAAATAGAAAATAAACAAAGTAAATAAACACAAACTACAGTGGTGTAGTGAAGTATTACACTGCAGAGTATGAATAATTCAGCTCTGTCTGCGTGTGTCTTCTGCTCCAGCCTCTGTGCAGCTTTTCCCTCACTCAGCTCCCTGTGAGCACAGAGCAGTCTCTCCCTCTACAACACTAGCAGCCTGTGCACACCGCTGGCCCTGAATGCACTATTTTTACCATGAGCACATGTGTAAGCATATTTTCGGCACCTCTGAAAGGTACCATCACTCACAAAACACTGCTTTCGGTGAGAACGAAAAGCTCCTTCACAACCCTGAATCTGCCAAAATGACGCTCTCTCTAAAAATACACCACTGGGATGGCAAAGGATGGTCCAGTAAACACCAAAACTGAGGTAAGTTGTCTGACGTATTATATTAAAAAAAAGAGCATAAATGTCTGGAATTTTCAGCAACACTGACATGCAATGCTTCACTCTGAATCACAGACTTTAAACAGGACTATAGTTTTACACAAGCTATCCAACATATAGGCTACTGAACTATCTGACCTTCAGTTAAACAGCATATGAAATAAAAGTCCTACAGGTTTCTCTTGAACCTAGTTCAAGAGTTCTAGTAATCTAGTTGCCCAGACCCGACGTCCCAGGGTCTGCTAAATGACAGCAAAATTAATTTGCTTCTTTAAACAAAAGTATGTTTCACTAGGCGGGCTGCCCAGATTAAAAAGACAGCAAAACATATCCACACATTTAGTTCTCTCATGAGCTGTTTGTTATGTAGGAAAATATCAATATGGCATGAGACCTAACCATTATCCTGGAATTAATTATAAAAAGTAATGCCAACGTTTTTCAAAGTAATCATCAAAAGAGACGCTATAAGGACTATATATTTTTTTAACTAACCCAAAAATTTACCAGGAAAAGTCTAAAGTACATGAAAATGGGCCTGTAAAAATATAATGTTAAATAGCCAGAAATAATGAGAAAATTTTTAGTAAAGAAATATTGTGTTTCCCAATAAGCACAAACATATGCTATGGAAACAATACATTTATTAATCTGTCTTAATTAATTCCAGATGGTAAAATGTTTAAAATTGTGTACCGAGCACATAAAAAAAGTTTCTAGAGTTTACATACAGTATTATGAGAAAATGATTATATTGTTATATCTTACAAGTTAATGAGATATTGTAAAGGAACAAATTTTTAAAAAACGGTTATTATTATTATTATTATTGTTGTTGTTGTTGTTGTTATTGTTATTATTATTATTATTAGTGCTATGGTATAATAACTTGTTCCCCGTGTACTAGCCGATCATGCTGTAGCTTGTGTGTAGCGGTGTGAGGAACGGAGAGGCCTAAAGCCCCAGCTGTCTGATTTGATAGGAACCAAAGTAAGGCGCTGCCTTCGCTGGGCCTGCACCGTCTGTTAATGTGAATGTCTTTGTGCCATTTTTAATCTGTTAGCCTATTATATAAAAAGCCTTCTTGTTAATGATGGGTAATTAGAATAATCTGTGTAGACTGGCGGCTGAGTGGACTGGGGTTTACACAGCATTATAGCTTTATATACACTTTGTCTTGCTGGGGTTTTTTCTGGATCGTATGATCGCTTCCAGCTCCGACTCGCTGCGCAGAAAGTGAGAAAGTGTGCCAATCATACACACAACTCATACAAAGCAACCTCAAACGTGCTGAGAAGGCCATCATCACCCTATGGTCGGTCTCTGTAAAAATGTGTCACTTCATAAATCACACACTGATATGAGTTGAAAGCTCCATCCGCCCTTACAGCATAACTGCTGTTATAATCGCTATTATCTTCTAAATCGTATAGTCCTGATCTCCTGAAGAAAATGTGGCAAATCCAGAAGAAAAAAGGTCTAATCCAGCAACATTAACAAGCGAATAAAACAGAAGCTTCTAAAGTACTGTTCCGATAAGACACAAACAACATTTAGTCAACTTAGGCTGCAAGCTAAATCACAAAATTATCATTTTTAAATAATATGGGTCATCCTGAACTAGGCCTTAAACTACAAAGACAACGAGCAAAGGCACAAAAGCAAACGGTCTGTGTGAGCTTTTACAGTTTAACATGCGAGTAGGTTCATTTTCAAAAATGCCCCTAAACTTTAGACTCAATTAAGCGGGTGAGAAGCCGATACGGCCACTTTCCTCTAAACGACATAAAGGTGTAGCGCAGTGCGTGTAGCTCTATACTGACACTCACTGGCCAGAAACCTGCGCTTAATGCGCCTTTATCCCTCTGTCACACCACAAACCTGCTCTAGTCACGACATACACCAAAAATGATTAGTGATTAGTATTTGCATAGGTGCTATGTGATTAAGGCGCCAGAGAGAGAGAGAGAGAGAGAGAGAGAGAGAGAGAGAGAGGATTGTTGCATAAGCTATAACTTTAAAATAATCTGTAGCGTTTATAAAGTCAGCCTTCTTCTATAAAGTCAGGTTTCAATAAACAATCCTGTAACATTAAATAACATCCCTGTCAGTTAGTCACATAGCACATAATATTTATTCATAATGTGCTCTGTCTGCTGTTTTGGCTATTTTGGTTGTTGCTGTTTATATTTTGACGACTTGGGGAAGTGCGTAAATAAATAAATAAACATGTAAGTTTGGAAGGGTGTTAAAAAAATTCGCATTTGTGCCCTTGAGGCAAAAGTTAACTAAAAGTTAACTTAGTGTTAAAAGTTAAGCCTGCTCTATAACCCAGGTATTGAGATTAGTTGATTTGAGCGACACAGTGACACGTCCACTGCTTCATCAGCAGGAATAAACTCCATCTCAAACCGCATCCGTTACACCACAGACAAGAGCAATTATTATTCTACAACTTTTAGTTCGGTTGAAATAACTACCCGAAAATAAAACGGTCTTTTGTAGCCTATACGTGGATGCATTTTATTTGTATGTTTTTTAAAGGATATTTTCAGTGACTTCACTTCACAGCCTTCTGGAAAATAATTATCTAAGAGTAATGGATAATAAAATAGAACACAGACCTGCATTTTACTGTAATAGTTATAGTTGTAGTCCATGTGACCTTTTCAATAGCAATAGTGTATTATTGGGCTATATATTATTCTTATTGTACTTCAAATATGAAACACTTTCGACATGTTTAGACATGTTTGTATTCGTCCAAGATGAAAACAGAAATAAATCCTATGCGGTGTCTGTTCTCGTCTCACTACACGAATATGTCACTTTTTTTTAAGTTTCCGCTTGAATTAAAGTCGGGGTCAGGGCGTGACATGCCTTTCCTTCTTTTTACAACATAAATCCTGATTAAACTTAGTCTTAACGCATCAGTTTCCAAAGGCGAGCTCTGCTTCATTTTCATGACTAATAGGAGCTTCCCGTGAAAACGGTTTATTAGGGAAGTGTAAAGTGAGTTGTGGTGAAGGTCAGAGGCGGATGTTGCGATATTGTGTCGGGGCTGTTTGCTGTAAAGCCCACAGAAGGCTGCGTAGTGAGGACACAGACGTGCTTTAGAGCGGGCTATAAGCGCGTATAAGGGCCTTATAACAGGCTGGTGGTTTCCAGCAGCTCGCGGGACAGGCGCCCGGTCCATGTGGAAACTACTGACTAACTGACAAGTCTTTACTATTAACTGGGTGTTTTCTAGCGGCATTAAAACAACACAAATGTTGAAAGAGCAGCAGAGTATACTACAAATAACCTGCGTTTGGAGAGTGTCTAAATAAGCCATCCACATGAATGAAGTTGTTTTTCGAAGTTATCGCATGGGATAAGAAATGAGTTCAATATTCAGTAGCTGAAATAAAGCCAAACTGGCAGAGAATTCTGCTCCGCTGATAAACCGCGTTTCTTTGACAGTCGAGCACCGTCCTTAGCTCTCACTGGAACAGCTGAACAACTACCGCAGGAATCTGCGCGTTTCGATCGGCTGGCACATGTAACGAGTCTGGACGACCTTAAAGCTACAAAACTTTGACATGCCGCCGACAACACTGCAGCGTCCGCGAGGCACGAGCTCGGAGTCAGCACTCGCGCCCCTCACTCTCCGCGCCTGCTTACCTTCGTTGGACGGATAAACGATGAACTGGGCGCAGGAAAGCAGCATGAAGAGAAGGAGCAGAAGCGTTAGGAAGCGTGTGCAACCCATGACGGCAGTTGAGCGGGCAAGGAAAGGTACATAACTCCATGAAGCATGCCACCGACGTGAGTGAGCTCTCCGCCGCTGAGCCAGTTACCATTCTCGGCGCGAGCGCTGATGTCAAGTTTGACACCGGAGACAAGGAGGAGTCTGCGCGCGCGCTCCCTCACCCTCCGCACTTCCGCTGGGTCCTACACCAGCCAACACGCTGATTTCACACCTACCACGTTCACACAGGTAAACACAGGAGTGACGTAAACTCAGTAATCATTTCCCCTTGGAGTATGGCTGCTTTCGCTTTTTTTGGGACATATACGACAATCCACCTCGCACACTCCACACGAGAAGCTGCCACAGCTCGCACTGATGTATGGTTATTCCATAATAATACTGTACATATCCCAAGACTTAACACGGTTTACTGAGCAAATCTGCAGTGTTCCTCTACTGCTATGCAAGCAATAATGTCATGTGTGAATTCTGTACAGTTCTAAGCAGATGCTATAGGTGAAAGTACTGAAATAAGATTAAACCTGGGAGAAAGAATGCAGTTCAAATCCACTTTAACAGCTAGTTGCATGATCATTAAATAGTCTCAGGCAACTGCATTCATATTCTGTGCTAGTTTAGAGAGCCCTGCATTTTTACAGAACAGCTGTGAATCTGTGTATTTGCTCTAATAAATAATGTAAGCCTTTTCAGTTTGACAGAAGTGAAGTAATTAAACAACATGTATCTAGACTTGTTTCTGTTCTCACACCCACTTCTCTGGCTGAACAAACAAAAACCAAGTATGTACTTCACCAAGTACTTAATGTATCTGGTTATACAGACCTTCCCCCTAAATAACAGGGTTTTAGCTTGACGGTGTTCTTAGGCTCTGACCTAGTAAACTAGCATCAGGATATGTTTTTAATAAGAGACTACAAAGCACTTACGTAAGTCGCTCTGGTTAATATTCTAAATGCTGTCGAATGGAAATGTAAATAATGCATTATACCACGTTTCACAATTTCTTTTGATTAAATATTCAACACATAAAAATGCATCGGTTTTAAAAAATATTTTACTGAAACTTTCGGTGCCACATCTAACACAGAAATTCATTTAATCTTCTTTTCATTTGGAAATAGATTTCTGTGAAAGGTTTGGCTCGAAAATCATTAGAATTGTCTTGAAAAAGTTTTAAGTTTACACATAATTTACAGTCAGTCAGAAGGATTAAACAATGACACATATTTTAGTTGTAATTACAGAAATCTGGTGCTTTTCATGGATTCCGTACAGTGCTACATTTTCTTTCTATTCACCTAATTAATCTTTTCAATATTGTATCAATTTATTGTCTTGGGGGGAAAATACTTTTCAAAATGTACTTTGGTGACTACATACAGGACAGTGATGATGTAGATTATTTGTAATAATGATTTTAAGAGCTGCCAGGAAGAAAGTCTGGTTGGGATCCAGTGGCTGAATGACGAGTTGGGCAGTGAGTTTTGGAGAATGAATATTATCGACAAACCTGGGCCTGAGCCCAGGCAGCCAGAGGGGACATTCCCACACAACGAGTCCAAAATCAGCCGGTGTTATTTCACATCATATGCCTCATCCAAAAGTACTAGAGTCATGGAGCATGAGCCCAAATACAACAATCTGTTCAGCAAGTAAACATGACTGGCGCATGATTTAGTGAAGAAAAGTTAAACAAGGAGGCAAACCATCAATAATGGCAGTTAAAAGAAGGAAAACAACATTTGGTTTACTCCTGATGGCATTGAGGTTTTGTGTGGAAGCATAAATTCCCTCAGACTGTCATGCGTGGCTCTTATTACAGTGTGTTCAGTAAATGGCATTGCTTATGTTGATTATATTCAAGACTCCAACAAGTGGTGCAAAATTCAGACATGTTTACATAATTCAATCCCTCAGTAATACCCAGCCATATGATTGCAATTCATTTCTAATAATCATGCATTCCCTTGCTGGAGATTTGCTTTGATATTTTAAGTGCTTTTGGCCCTAAACTATATATAATCGATACATTAAGACATGGTGCTGTAACTGTTTTAGGAAAACCTCTTTTCCATCTTGTCCTTTTGTAGATTCACATATTTGTAGTGCTACGTTGTGCTTGCAGTGCCAGACTTGTTTGGATGCCATCCCTCCACCATCTGCTCTTGCAGTATGCCAGTCGGAGTTTGGAATGGCACCTCTGTCTCGCCAGCCAACATAGCAGTTGCACTGCAGTTATTCTGGTGTAAATTATTACATGGGCAACAACCATCTCTTCATTAACCATGGCTCTCATTATTCAGCTGATCCATTATTCCATATGGTGAGTCATTACTTCCATATAATGAAAACTCACTACTTAAAATAAATGTGTAAATTACACTTGCAGGGGGGATTAGACGTATAAACGGTGTGTATAAACTGCTGCTATATGATACACCAAAATATAAAGTAAAATACTTTACTACTGCTTTCATACTGATGAATTAATATATACATTAATCCCGAGTGCATCAGGAAAATATGAAGTGTATATGTTAAAAGTAAAGTGAGTTGTATGGGAGTAGCCATTAAGAATGGTAATTGTTAGATATTACCATGTTGTGATCTCATTCTGTTAATTATTATCATCACTTATGCAGCACATTATTGTAAACAATGTACAGTAGGGCAACACAAATTATAGGCTTTAATAGAAAGTTTGTGACACTTTTGAATATTTGTTTTCTAACACACCCAATTCTAAACTAAAGCCTAACATGTAGTTTATAATACAGCACTCTAAGATCTAACAACTTCCTTTATTAGTGTATGCCTCAGTCTGTACTTTGAATGTGATTGAATGGATTAACCTCCAGTGGGATCATGGCTACACCCGTTTTTATAACATCATGCAAATAAAGTGGTTTGATGTGAATCATGTAGTAGCAACATGATAGTGGCGTTGGCTTCACATTGCAAATTGCGAATAGTCCCAAGTTATATAAATGGCCTAGAGTTTTGATTAACCTACATTGTGTACAAAAAGACAACTGATTTATATTAAAGTCATGATGCTTATTAATAGAATGAGTTGAACAAGCTATTAAAAAAGATGTTCATGTTTAGCAATTACCATTATAAATAGCTACCCATTATTTCTTAACTCATTAAGGATTAGCACATATATAACATTTTATCATTGTGAAAGCATTGGTTAATTGTTTATATATTGCTTACTTGTGGACAACATTAAACTATTAACAAGTTAACTATTATCTAGATTCTTTTTACAATGATTAAATCACAGTCATTGTTAGAACGAAGCTTTTAGTTCTAGTTTTACTCATTCTCAGGCTACAGGATTCCAGGAAGCTAGGGATCTCTCTCTCTCACACACTCACACACACACACACACACACACACGCACACGCACACACACATAAAAAAAGTTCTTCAGTGTTATGTACTGTGGTTGTCCATGGGGTTGTGTTTCTCTGGCTTGCTACAAACAGATGATGCACATTATTCATCACATGAATGGGTTTTGGTTCTTACATTCTTTTATATTCATATGCAAACTATGCAAAAAATACACAAAAATTAGTTCATGATTCTTTTCTAGAAAAAGCAAACCATTTGCCCATCCTTGAAATACGTTTTGGAAATACAGCTTGCCTGACTGTATTACATTTCCAATGACATTTAATGCCTACAGATTTCCTTAATCTAGTGATTGAATTTTTCAATATATCAAAATAGAATAGTATGTAGTGTATAGAATAGTGTATAGAATAGTAATCTTACAAAATGGAAGCAGTCAAATTCAGTGGTACTTTCAGTGCTTTCAAATTCATTCATTCATTCATTCATTCATCTTCTTGGCCGCTTATTCCTTTTCAGGTTCCCGGTGCCTAGCCGGCCACATAGGGCGCAAGGCAGGAACAACCCTAGACAGGGCGCCAATCCATCGTAGGGCACACA
>JAOVYV010000048.1:12659053-12674215 GCA_025674545.1 Hassar affinis | reverse complement strand
TTTCAGTTGGTGTGCAATGAATCTAAAATATATGAAAGTTTAATTTTTATCATTACATTATGGAAAAGAATGAACTTAATCACAATATGCTAATTTTTTGAGAAGGGCTAGTACTTCTACATGCACAAATCTGTTTAGAAAAATGACAGATTTTGACACCCAGCAGAAGAAAATAAAATCACAGAACAAAACGTTCATCCTGTGTTTTCTCTCACTGGGCTATAGCTAATATGTTAGCAGAAAGTTCATGTACAGATGAATGAACTGTAAACGGAAATGCTGTTGAAAGGGTTCAGAGTGCAGCGTGCACTTATTTTTCTAGTATGTTCATTAGATCTGCATAACCAAAAATATCAGATACATAAATATTAAACTATATTATGGAAAGGCTACTAATTTCATTCACTCAGTCATTCAGTTACTCATGCGGTCTGTCTCTCAGAAAGCCCTCTCTTATATACAGTAATTACAAAAATAAGATTCAGAATGATTATACTGATGTGCATTCAGACTGAACCTCACAGAGCATCAGACTCAATGCACAATATACCTTAGTTTTTGGGTTTTTTTTGTCAACCCTACAACAGTATGTGTTCTAAACTACTTTATTTTAAATGTTTTAGACTCGTAACATGGATCACTTTAACATAGAATACAGCATCAACTAAAATGTGTGGCCAGAAGCTGTTTTCTCCCAGGTCAATATGCTTTAAGGGATTTCAGAAAGTGGTATAATTACATCTTTCAATTTCTAGCTCAAGCACCTTCAATTTGCAAGTATCATGACTGCCTGAGGGCCAGTTCTGGATTTGAGAACAGGAAGCATAAATAAAATATGTTGTGAACTTAATTTTCATTTTATTTCATTCCAGAAATCATCTTGTTGATGACTGAACAATTGTTATTTAGGATAGGATTGTAATAAAAGCAGGAAGAAACTGATTGCTGAAGACTATGGTGCTCTATACCCTTAATTACATTAAGCATTTACTAAAACAGGACATATGGTCTCACTGTCAGCTCCTAAGAATTTACATTTGTAAATGATTATCTTATTGTTGCTGGTCAGAAACTCATTGCAAACTACTGAATGTATGCAAACAGAGGTCAGACATAATTAATGTGGAAGATCACATCTTTTGTTGACTTTTCAAAGTGAGTCATGTTGGTTGTGTTTACGCACGAACAAGCTTAATGCAGACTGAATGAGGACAAATACCCGGCAGTCTTAGCACTGAGGGCACTTTCACTGTGTCAAAAGGTGTACCAGTAAAACTGCCTGCTGAAGAAGCTCAGCAATCCATCTGTCTATAGACATTCTGGTCCTTCTGGATCTTCTCACAGCCAGTTAATGTGTGGGTGGCCCAAACAGGGCTGAGGCTCAGACCCCCCCCCCTTTTCAAGAGAAAGAGCACGAATTAAGACTAGCACTTGGGAAAATTGCACCCCCCAAAAAAGAAGGCCCATAATCATTAACATCTGCCAAATAAGAAAATCATCATGGTTTAACCTTCACAAGTGCTGCCCAAGATGAGGATATAAAACCAACAGTCATTTTGTCTTTCATTTTCAAAGACAAATACTGAAAGGCAATAAATGTGTGACAAGTATAAACCTGACAGGGATTACATTGTTTGTGTTGTTTCTGTCATCGTCTTCTCCATTTTAATTGCCAGATTCAATCTAATATATGCAACACTGCTTTATCTCTCTGTAACCAAGGTCATTCCATTCTTGGTCTGTACTGATAAACAGCTGAAAACAAGCACCCTGTAATAAATAACTCAGTACAATGCGTGCTGTAATGAGACTTCTAGGAGATCATTAGGATAAAAACATAATCCCATCAATAATGTTTGTAAGAGGGGCCCCCAAAATACACCTCCAGGTCCATCACAAGCTCTCTCTCACGAAAGAATCATCAGGGTGCTGTAATTTCCTTTGCACCCAGAATGTACCAGATGATGGACCTGCATCTCATCATCGGGTCTGATGCAGCTTGGACAATGAAGATGGAGCGATAATGGCCTCTGTGGCTTTCTGTGATTGGCCAGAAAAAAGGAGGGGGAATTTAATATTCAACTTTTCTGTCTCTCTTCATTGTTTGGACTCCTACTTACAGTGACATGTATTGCACAGCATCAGTGGACCATTGCTAACAGTCCAACAGCCATATTATTCACACCGACAAGTCTCTTTCAAATCCTAGAGTGAGGGAACAAGGTTAGATTGAAAGGTAATGATCCTATTAATTAAAGGCCTTACAGAGAGACTGGCATGGCTTAGTGTCCTTCCACAGGCCTAGTCTCCCTCACAAATTCTTTTGTAAAGAGGGCAGCTGTCTCTGTAAAACAGTCACACGCTTACTCGACTGCACTCTTTCTTAACTTCTCTAACACACACACACACACACACACACACACAGACACAGATACTTTCTCCATCTCCCTGGCAATTGTCACTTCCAGATCAACTTCAAATTTTCTTTCACTCATATTTGATCAAAACATCAGCATAAATTCAGCAAAAAAGCATAACTTCAGATGATCATAATGTGTTCCTCAATTAACAGTTATATAATATTTTTTTAATATTGTAGAATGTCAGGTAATTTAAAACCAGATTAGTAGTGGCACAAGACAATAGCTGAAATGTAGGAAAAGATTTTTGGTTTTTTTAAATGAAGAGCATCTCACAGTTAAATCATCTTTTTCATTTACTGTTTGTTGTAATGACAGCAGACTAGACAATTAGGCAAAAGTTTCTAATGTATGTCTAGACATTCATTACAGTGGGGAAAAATGGCTCAAGATGGCAAATCTCAAGGTAATCAATGCTGTCCCATTATGTGACACAAAGATGGACACACTGCATCTTGCTGGGTTTGTTTGTGGTTTTTATACGAAGACAAAAAAGCACTATAGAATAAATTATAGATGAAGCTATGCTTTGGGAAGTTTGGACACAATTCCTTCTATGAAGGAGAAAGTTCTATTAACCTGAACGTCTATCTCTGTGGTCCACTGCACAAGCAATATGATATTCCTGTTTGTTTTTCTTTCTTTTTTTTTCTCAACATCCTGCAGTGTATGCTCACAATGGCTGTACACGACAGGATAAACTACAACTATTTTTACTACACTTTTAAGAACCACAATACTCCAAGCACAAACCTCAACCCTAACCCAAAGCACATAAGTGAAAAGAGCCTTTTAACCAGTTTTTTGAGAAGAATTCCTGAAGCTAATCCAAGATATGCAACATTTTACTGTGAATGGACTGACATAAATTTAGATCAGCACAGTTTATTGACTCATTTGGAAACATGCTTGGTGCATCTTCAATTACATGATGTCAGAGCTAACCACCAAACTCATTGTTTATATCTATCTGTAGAATCCATATGGACCAATGGTACTTTGAAACCTTTGCTTGTGTTGTCTTCTATGGGGTCTTTCACCCAGGATGTTTTGATTTATTTGAGATGAGAGAACAATGGCAATGGAGAATATGAGGTGATAAAAGGGGAGACTGTGAGGCTCTTCAGCCATTGATCAGCACAGGGCAGCCTGACCTTCCGAAATTACAGCCTCAGATACAAAGTGGTTGCATCAATTTCAGTGAGGCAGAAACATACACCATTGATTTTTACTGAGAACCAAAGCACTGTATTAAAAGGACATATACCAAGCTGGACCAAATTCCTTAATGGGATTTAATGGATCAATATGAGCTTGTTGAAATCAGCAGGATGAATTAGGTCAAAACGCATGATGATGAATATCCACTTTAATTTCTACAACGAACTTTAATAAAAAGTGGAGCGTTGCTGTAATTTCAGGTGGTTTATTTACCACTTATTGCCATTGATAAGGGTACAGGTGTGCACTGGGACTGGGAATCCACAGGATCTATCCAAAAAGCAGTGGGTAGTTACATATGAATTGGCCAAAAAATCTGATTCTGATTTGTGAGACAAAGAAAGGTCACATTGATCAACATGAGTGTGAATTGGGAAGGACATTACCTATTGCATTTATCCTGTATATTCATTTATCTTCAGCAACTGCTTTATCTGGTCAGGATCACTGTGGTTAAATGACTTATTGTTTCATATGTTGGCTCCTAGAACCAAGTAAGATCGTTATAAAATATCTCACACATGTACAAACAAAAATAGCTTTGGGAAGGGGTGGGATTAGTCTGGATTAAATCTACTGGGAATTTCCTAACTCTTGACACCTTCCCACATTACAGACGGAGCAAAAACACCCTTCTTTGTTTTCTAACACAGTGGTAGCCAATCTATCTGGAGGAAACAAAACTATTCAAACCATTTCCTAACCCGGGACAGCCACTTTGATGCCATCTTTAGTTTAATTTTTTTGTCTTCTCACAACTATGGCCTTAATAATTCTTCCTCAATAACAGAAATCCCACAAGAGCCAATAAGGTGGCTTGGCAAATCCAGGGACCTCACTTAACTAAGCCTTCTCAAGTTAGAACAGTACCCAATGTCAATATTTGGTGTTTTCAGTGACCTCTTCAACTAAACCTGATATAGCAATTTCATGGGAGCCTGATACTTCTCAGAGAAAATAAATACATTTGGTATGTAGGACTGAAAATTCTGAGTGGGTTTCTTCATTGAGAGGTCAGAAGATATTTAAATGTCTTATAATGGGACTGAAAGTGGATAGCTAGAGGGCATTAGGACATTTTGTGTCATATGTGTATATAGACATAAATTAGGACCAGAAATAACAAAGATGACTTAATCTGACTTCTGCTGAAACCTTAGAGTACCTAGATACCTAGAGTGGTATCAGACCCAACATCTCAACTTGACTTCAATGAAAACAGATGTACTGAAACAACACAAATAAAACCCTGAATTCATCAGTGCCTTCCACAGAACACTGCAGCAGCACAGGTTACAATTATAGGTATACAGTTACACACTTACACATACTGTAAATTACTGTTTGGAAATATATTCATTATTCATCTGTTTGTTTTTTGTTTGTTTATTTTCATTTTAGTCCGAGGGTGATGGATGCCTGGGGTATTCAATTTAACTAAATTTGCTAAATGGTCAGTGGGGAATTATAATGAGTTTAAAATGCATCCTACAGCATAAATACATATTAAATAAAAGTTCCATCACAAACCATATTAACCGTATTTAAATGGCATTTTCCATAGAGTTTCATAGTTTCTTAAGGACAATCTTATATAAAATTATGAAATTTAATCCAAAATATTAAATACTTTATGCAAGGGCATAGGTTTGATTTAAACACTGGTGGTTACATAAACGAGGTCCACAGGGGTCCCTTAGAAGCTGAGGCCTTTGTATTTATGATTCTGACTTCTGACCACAATTTCCTGTCATCTAGTGCCTGTATTTCTAGATATGGAAGCCAACACACTCATAAAAAGCTTTAATTTCAGTATGTTACTGACACAGTAATTACACATTTTTGATTATGTTAACCAACATCACAGATAGTTTTCTGTACTTCATGATAATATATCTAAACAAGCAAACATTCATAACTGAAAAAAAACCCTCTATATTTAGGGATTGACAGTTCGGTTTTTAGTTTATACTGAATTCAAGAGTATGTTTATTAATGAATTTTGAAATGTTTAATGCTACCTGGCAGGACTGCTTCTGTCACCTGATAAAACACACTGATGCATGGCATACGAACAGTGAGACAACAGGTGCCTATTCGGAGCTCTCGTCTCAAACACACATTGCTGAGGCATTGTACATCATCAGCCTAACACTGGTCACAATACTGAATCTCACTACCAACATATCACTAAGGCATTGTTGGACTTTACCTGTGACCCTACCTCTCCACCTGCCTCTCCTCTGTCTGAGCTACCACACGGTCGGGTTGTTTCTGTCACCTGACAAAATTACACACTGATGTGTGCCATATGAACAGTGAGCAAAGACCTTTATGGCTTTGTTGAGTATTATTATTGGCATTATTGGCACTATTGTCAACTGTACACATTAGCAATTTCGATTTTTTCTTTGATTTCGATTTGTAAAGTAGCTCCCAATGTCCACCTTTTCTTTTTTTGGCTGCCATCCTGACTGAGCACATTGCCAAATTAGGCTATACTGCCAAACACACAAACGTTTGTCTTTTTATACTTGTGAGGACATTGACATAATTATTACTGTAGCTAATTAAGGTTATGTCTAACCCAAATCCCAACCCTAACTTTAACCTCAGCAATGAAAAGGAAACTTTTTGGCTCCTTTATTTTTGTTAAAAACTACAACAACAACAAAAAAAAAACACTTTCCATGTGAGGACCAGAAGACAAAAATATCAGATATTCCTATCCTTCTGGGGACTTTTGGTCCTCACAAAGATAGTAAAACAAGCAAACACACATCGTGTACAAAACATGCACGTGCTCACGCATACTGTTCTGCTCCGGCTCACATTCACCTTGCTCCGAGACAAAACTGCTGTCTCGCGCTTAGATATAACCTGCTCTCGCGTGCTCACCCAAACCCAACCCGCGCGCTCGCGATTCTTTTCACACTCTCGCGCTCGGATTTTCACCGCAACAACGCTGCCATAAGCCGCCAGCCAATCAGAAAGAGGTACCGGATTTTGACCAATGAAATTGTTCCTGCTGCTTAACACATGCTCTACTGTGTACAAACTTAAATGTTGTTTTATATATTTTAGAGCATAATATCTATTTATTTACTGGGTTTAATGAATCAATAAAATATTTTACATGTTTTACAAATCAGTAAAATATATAATTGCCTGCATCAATCGTTCTCTAGCATGTATGTGTTCTCTAGAATGTGTTCTGAAGAAAAAAGTAATGAATGTCAGTGATTTCTGTTGTCTCACATACACATACACTGATAAGCCATAACATTAAAAACACCTGCCAATATTCTGTTTCAGGTCCCCCTTGTCCTGCCAAAACAGTACTTTGTTTCCTGTACGTTGCAAGGTGGGACCATGGATCTGATATGTTTGTCATTCCACAGATCAGATTGAGATGTGGGGAATTTGGAGGCCACGTTAACACATTGAACTCTTTGTCATTCCTCAAACCATTCCTGAACAATTTTTGCAGTCTGGCAGGGTGCATCATCCTGCTGAAATAGGCCACTGCCATTAGAGAATAGACTACAGTTGCCATGAAAGAGTGTGTTTGCCAGGACCCAAGGTTTCCCAGTAGAACAATGCCCAAATATCACACTACTTCCACCAGCTTGCCTTCTTCACAGAGTGCATCCTTGTGCTATCTCTTCCCCAGGTAAATCATGCACATGCATCTAGCTGTCCTCATGATGTAAAAGAACGCATGATTCATTAGACCAGACCACGTTCTTCCATTGCTCCCTGGTCCAGTTCTGATGCTCACATGCCCATTGTAGGTGCTTTCAGTGGTGAACAGGGGTCAGCATGGGACTGGTTTGTGGCTACTCAGCCCCACACACAGCAAGCTGTGATACACTGTGTATTCTGACACCTTTCTATCATAGCCAGCATGAACATTTTCAGCAATTTGTGCTACAGTATCTCTTCAGTATGATCAGACCACAAGGGCTAGCCTTCACTCCCCATGCATATCAGTGAGCATTGTGCACCCATGACCCTGACACTGCCTTGGACCACTTGTGGTAGGTTCTAACCACTGCATACTGGGAACACTCCACAAGACCTGCCACTTTAGAGATTCTTTGACTCATTCATCTAGCCATCATAAGTTGGCCCTTGTCAAAATCATTCAGATCCTTACGCTTGCCAATTTTTCCTGCTATTGTAAAGAGATAATTAATGTTATGCATGTCACCTATCAGTGGCTTTAGTGTTATGACTGATCACTGTACACATGACTTTACTTAATTTTGCAGTGCAAGGCAAATGAAATTGGCAAAGACATTAATATTGCCAGTGAAGGCCTAATGCTGTTTTAGATTCAGAAGGACATTTATCAAAAATAGTGTGGCTTCTGGGATTAAATATGGGCTAAAGTTGGGTTATTTAATTTAATAATTCAATAATTCAAATTTTCCAACCTAATAATTCAAATTGTAAACCTAAAGTTGCTTGTTTGTGTAAGAAAAACATTTCTTCATCTATCCCCAATATCAGCTTTATCCTGGTCAGGATAGCCAAAGTCTATCCTAGGAACACTGGGCAGATGACAGCCTGGATCCACACATATGCACTCATTCACACTAAGATCAATTTAAAGTTACTAATCCATGTACCAACATGCTTTTAGACAGTGAGAAGACTCCAGAAGAAACCCACGCAAACATGGGAGAAGATGCAAAACTCCACCCAGACAGTAATCCAAGCTCACGATTGATTCCAGGACTATGGAGCTGTGAGGTGGCAACATTACTCACTGTACCACTGTTCCACCCTAAAGAAAAACATCTCAAGAGAATTAATTGTGGTGGGCTGGAAAAATAGATCAAGAATGTACAAACTCAAGGAAGGCATAGGAAGGAAAATGAGGCTTCAGTTCACACAGGGCAGAGCGAGTATATAAAGCATTGAAGAGAAATGACTCATTACTCTCTGGTGTGTGCACAAAGTCCCACAACATGTACCACAAGATGACTTATTGCAGTGTGCTGTCTAAAATTTGAAACCTAAATACAAAGACAAATCCATACATTTCTATAAACATCTACTACAAATTTGGAATCAGCATGTTTTAAGAACATTAAGTAATACATTAATTCATCCATCTTCAGAAATTCTTCACTGTACACTGCTTTATCCTGATCAGGGTCATGGTGGATCTGGAGCTTATCCTTGGAACAATGGGCATGAATCTCACTCTGAACGCAACACCAGTCAATCATAGTAGAAAGAGACCCATCTCTGATAAATCTGAAGTGTAAAATTTACTAAGCTGATTCACTTTTCTTTTTTTTTTACCCATTTAAACACAGCCCACTGTGCAGCAGTCTGACTTTGGGGAATTACCAACCAAACACTATATCTGGCAAACCCAAGGGAAATGACTCCTAAGGAATAAAGTTAAGACACACACTGTACACCTTTAACATTACTGAGAGATTAACAAGCCTGCATATTAGTACTGATAGTAATAATACTACTGTTGTGATTAATATAGATATAAATTGAAAATAAATAACACACAAAAAATGTGTGAAAGCAAGATTTACACCAACATACTGTACATCAGATGTTATGGTCAAACCAAGGTGAAATTATTATTATTAGGAATTATTAAATGCACACTCCAAAATAATAAAAAGAAACATATCTATCTAGCTTCTTCAAGACATCTGAATACAATTAATGAAGCTGCTGGTGAGACAAAATAGATAACCTTTTATATCAATATATATTGTTATGCAATATAATGAGTTAATTGGGTTGAATTGCAGTATGCAGAACATATCAGATAAAATAACACACAGGCAGTGTGCATACTGATACAAGAATGTGCATGTCCTGAATTGCAGATACAGATTGTTAAACACCTCAGACACCAGTGATCAAGGCAAAACTGGAATCTGTGGCAGAGCTGCTGTGCAGAACTACATACAGTGTGTCCAAGGAAAACACACAAGAGACTCCTTGGGAAATAAATAATGCTCCATCAAGGCCTAAAATGTGCATGTAATATACTGTACATGCTACAGTGATGATGAAGTTCCAGTCCTCAGATTGTTGATCCAAATTGTCAAATATATTTCCCAATTTACTTACATTCTACTTTATATTTTTTGGAGTATTTAAAATGCTTAACCAGGAATGCTGTAACAAAGGGTGTTCAAAGCATTTGATTGTATATTTCAATTGGTTATTTCCTACATCTCAATTTGTTTATGCCTGGGGGAAACCAATGCCTCTATCCCAAATCTGTTACTGATGTTGGCTGGTAGTGCACTAATTAGAACTAAGAAGAGATGTCAGGCATACTTTCATAACTATTCTAAACATTTACAAGCTTATTTTGTTTAATCAACGACATGAAATCTTTGCACAATAGCTAACATATAATCTTGCACTAATCAATAACATACTCATGCTGACATAACATGTTTTTACTGGACAGCCTACACACTGTACTATTTCCCACGTATGGATACCTTCTTTAGCCTTAGTCATTTCCCCTCCATCTGGGACACAGAAAGCCAACATACCCATCAGAGAATGTGTGCAAAGTATGCCACTGCATATTTTAAACCGGCAGCCACACAGCATCGCCAAACTCAACACACTCAAAGGAGAATCCTGAGTGCTCTGCTGTGCGATGCAATTATGCAGAGGCAAAAGTGGCTGGTATAAGCAGAGAGAGGCACGCTGCCGTCCTCCCATCTGAATGATAATGTTGACAGTTGTATCCTATGGGAGCCCTACCGAAGTCAAATCTAATTCACGGCTGTAAGAAGTGACTCTTTACTGTTAAGCTGTTTCTACCAGGTCTACCCCGAGGGAATGTTTCATTAAAAGTTGATGAAATATTAAGAGAAACCATGGCCATATGTGCAGACCTGTGAATGACAAGTAGGTAATAGCCCAGAATAAAGCAAACGACCAGTACTTTACTTTCAAAACTTTGACATTGCAGAATAGCAGAATGATGCCTGGCACAGCACCTAACACTGAAGCACACTGAAGCTAGTTTTGACCTATTTTAAAAGACAGAGTGACATGGATTAAAAAAAACACAAAGCTAAATTTTTTAAATGTGCAACAGAATGAGACTCAAAGGTGAATGGTTTCAAACGATCTCTGCATGTCAGTATATGTGTGTGGAACTGTTTGAAATGTGGACTAACTGTTCATGCAGCAATCTAAGTTAAGTTATTTAGCATTACAATGCATTAACATGGCAAAGAATCCATTATCAGAAAGTTTTGAAGTTGCATGCTTCTGCCTCTTGGAGGAGAAAAATAATTGCATCTTATAAAGGCGATATCATTTTTATAGGATTTATGTCCAGTAATTACAGCAATTTCCTGAATTCTTTGTGGCAATACACAGAATTATAGCACATAATAATATGTGAATTAGTAAACTGCAGTGAAATGAGAAATTGTTGTCTGTTATCTGACAATGTTTCTTATCAAGCTTAGATTGTGTAAACACCACAATAATGAGCCGAAAGTTCTAAAAAGTCAGATTACGTCATTTTTCCTTGATAAATGAACTTGAATGAATGTCATTACGTTCTCTTTGCTAATTCCGGCTAGTACTGCATGTGAGATCTTTTTAGATCTTTTGTATAGAATGATTTGCACACTCGCATGTAAGTAATTAGTGAGATTTCTTTAATGCTGTTTCAGATTCTTGTCTTAATAGCTGAAATCCTTTCGGAAGCTTGAGCCACTGGACCTCTGAAGAAGAAAAGCTAATTGGCTTTGCAATTTAAAGATGATGAGATTGTGGTGACTACTGATCCACTGGCCACAGACAAATTGTTTGCAGAAGTAAACTTGAAGTAAGACTTGAAAGGGTCAGGGAAGATAGTAAAGTAAGTAGAATCATGTTCAGGCCAAATACAAATATTACTGTATCAAAGTATGTCTAGTGAGATTCAGCTGCAGTCCTACAAACTTTTTTTTGCCTGTGTACAGAGTTTTCAAACAATAGCATGTCAATATATTTAAAAAGGAATACCAGCTCCCTCTTAAGACTTCATCAAAGGAAGACAAAACTCAACAATATAGACATACAGTATATGGCATAAATATCAATAGCTTTCACTCAGAGCGAAAATAGTGAGTGGATTCTGTTGTTCCATGAACTCTGTAAACCTCTCCAAGCACACAAAAAATAATTCTGTAGTGTTGGAAATCCAGGTTTAATATTATTCATACTCAATAAAGATGCCCTTTTGAATCAAATCATGCAAAACCCATAAGCTGTGCATTGTGTTGCAATAAGCAAGGGAAGAAGTGGTGTGTTAATTTGGGTTTGTAACGGCAGATTTGCTGCTTGTTGGCAGCATCCGCTTGTGCAGAGCAAGGATCAGACTGCAGGCAGAGATGGCAACAGCTCCATTTGATCTCTCGCAGGGGCTTAGAACTTGGAGTGCAAAAAAAAAACCCATCTTATCCTCCTACACCAATTTTTTTCAGGGATCAGATATAGGGCATACTTATAGTTATAGCAAACTGTTATCACTGACGCTGTATATTACTGAGAGATTTCAATATAATGAACTTTGTTGATTAAAGGCATAACTGTGACAAATGTTGGTTTAATCAAAGGTATAACCCATAATGTTGTACATAATTTTTATTATTATCTCACTGTTTTAAGACCACACCAGGAGAGGTCTCAGACAGAAATCTTCATTAAGTAGCAATATTGGAGCGGCTCCTCCTGGGGGCCCACCCTGACCGCCTCAGGGAAAGAAAAAGAGAAATGAATTTCATGATCTAGGAATATTTTCCTCCCTCAGAACAGTTTGACTCCAAGCTCCCTCTTCTTTCAGCTGTATTAGGAGGCCCAAGCAGAGCAGTGCTGTGGTCTCATCAGCCTCATACCTTTTCCATGACACGATCCTCCAGAGATCCCCCAGGCCTGTATCATAAGCCCTCATTAGCAGATGTAATCCATATGGAAATACAAGTCATGCACAAAATGGCCCAGATAGAGAGTTAAACTGCTCATAATGCGTTTGACATTAGCAATATTAGTCATTGCTATTTCATTGTTAAAACAGACTTTCAGGCAATAAGTCAGTATTTCATGTTGCAGCATAGAGCAATATATAAATCTAATATGAAAGCCATTATTTGCTATTAATGAATTATTGCAAAAATGGACATTTTCTGCTTGGGTTGAAGAAATTGTTAGATCACGTCATGAAATGCACAGGGTTTAATGTTCTAGCCTCTTTTATTTGTTATCAAGTCCTTTGTTATACATGTTACCTCCATTAATAAAATGTGATCTTATAACTTGATCACAAAGTCATCTGGCAAAATCATAGCTCACACTGTTTTCAGTCCTTTCATTCAGCACAAGACTCCATCAAAATAGAACAACCTGGCTCACAAACCCCTTTTTCCCACAAAGCAATAGCCTTCTTCGACCACAGCAGACAACTGGCACTTGAAACCCAGTATCCCTCTCCACATTCTGCAGAATACTATGATCAGTATAATAATGTACAAATTACTGTAAAATTGCACAGTATCACATAATATACTGTATATAATTCTGCACAGGTCTCTAAATATCTTGCACATGTATACATTTTCATATTTGATAGACTGTATTATTTCTTGAGCCTCTTGCAAATAGGTTACCTGCTTATTATATTTCATGTACACACACTAAGACAAATTCCTTATATGTGAACCAGATTGTGAGTCTGATGACCTCCCACAGATTGGTAAACTTGAAAAAATACCTTCCTAATTTCTAATTGACCTGGGTTAATGAGATCAAATATGTGTCAGCAATGTTTCCAGCCTCTCAGCCACAGCACTGGGAATAATGCAATGCAACTGAACAAACACATGGCCTGTTGATGTAGTGTATCCGAGCTAGAAGGCTGTAACAAAGCTTGTCTGTAATTGAGGAAATTGGAAGCTGAAATGGGATGGCATTGCAGTGTCAATGACTGTGGATCATTCGGGTCTAATTAAGGTGTTTACAGTAACAGGGCAAAATGATTATTGACATTCCTAATGTGATAGAGATGGATGATCTGGGCATTAGAGCAATAAACCTCAGCAGTTAAATTCATTGTCCCAGTTCACACAAATGGGCCAGAAAATTACTAAATATATGTCCCTTTGAACATGTAACTGTGGGCAGACTTCAGGGGTTTCCAACTTGGCCGCATGCACCCAGAGCTACACCTCAGAGGAATGGAAACTTCAAACATGCTAAAGACCGGTACAAATGAAATGAAGTAGAAGAAGGATTACTCATGCCCTCATCTTCCCCTGTTCTCTGATGGTGACCTCTGCTTTATTCAGCGGCTAATTGGAACAAAACGTTTTCTTGTATCCTCTGTTCAGGTGATTAAAAGTACTTTTACAGTAGCAGTGCCTGGATACATGACACAGTACCAGTCATAATGTGCTCCTTATGTGACATTAGGATCTGCTGAATTTAATCAATGAGCAGTGGACAAGTTGTAGACATGACTATTTTTACTACAATTTTAACTGGATTGTTAATCATGGTCAGCAGCAAGATTATTGAGAATGCTATTATAATGTACAGTATCGTTTGCTTATCTAATGGCCCTTACTTTTTTGCATCTTCTTTCTGACAGACAGACAGCTTGCTGTCGAGTATAGCAGCTTGAGTTTCCTGTTGGATAATATGACAAAATTCTCATGATATTCCTACTCACATTTTATAATTGTTTTCCCAGAGCTGGTGGATTTCAAGGAAGTGTTGTGTGACAAGAACTTTTGTGTTTTAAAATCAGGGTTTATACCACTGTGATGTTGAATTATCAAATCAGACTATACACACCAGGGTGGCACGGTGGCGCAGTGGATAGCGCTGTCGCCTCACAGCAAGAAGGTCCCAGGTTCGATCCTGCCCGGGTGGGGCGACCTGGGAAATTTACATCAATCAAGTATTACATCAATATGTGCAACTAAATACATCACTTTTGACATAATCTCCCTGCTTTTCATTACACTTTGTCCATCTGTCAACAAGCTTTCATATTCCCTCATGAAAAAATGTTTTAGGCTGAGCTGTGAGCCACAACTGCACCTCTGTCTTCACCTCTTCATCAGATCTGAATCGCACTCGTAGGGCTTCTTGTAGGGGACCAAACAGGTGATAGTCTGATGGGGTCAGGACTATAGGGAGACATTTCTTCATGACAAGTCTTTCAGAAATATCTGCACTAGACACACCCTCAGACCACAAAAAAACAAATAACTCCACGCTGCTCTTCTTTTGTGCAAATCACAAGTGGGGCAGCCATTGTTTCTCTCACTGCAATCATAAATAAACTGACGTAACACATTCAGACCTGCACAGCAGTGACTGGGGAGACAGCAACCTCATAGGGAAAGTGCTAAGTAAGTGCAGTCAAGGGAAATTTCAATAAAACTGGAGTGCAGGTAACTTTTGACTAATAATAATAATAATAAAAATAAAAAAATAAAAATTATATATA
>JAOVYV010000048.1:12623862-12636136 GCA_025674545.1 Hassar affinis | reverse complement strand
CGCAAAAGGAGGCCCTACACCATACTAATAAATTATTGTGGTCTAAAATGACAGGTGTTTCAATTTCATTGTCTAACGCCTGTATATATGAAGAAGAATGTGAAAAAGTGAGGGTTTGCTAGGGTTTTCATCTCCTACATGAAAAAAGATCTTCCCAATAGTGATATGGCTCAGAGTTAAGGGATTATTAATTGCGTAGGCAAATTAGAAGGATCCCAAACTGTGACCTTTCTCTGCTGAGGCCAGTGGAAAAAATGGTCTTAATCTCTCCGGATAAATGTCAAGGATATCTATCACCTCAATTAACCACATGGAGAATGCTGTCAGCATCTAATTCTTCTTGTGATAAGAGATTGGCACCAAGAGCTTCCCACTTCTCTGTTTTCTCCATTTCAAAAAAATATTGTAGAAGGCAATGCAGTGAATGCAGTGCTTTCAAAGATACTCTTGACACCGTACCATTACAGAGTAGCCTCATTTAATAGCACAGATATGTCATCTCTCTCTCTTTCTCTGTATGTCAGAAATGAACTCAAAAAGTACAATACAACACACGCTGTGTACCAACAGGCCAGACTCCTGGAACTTTTCATAAACTCTTATATTGAATCCTTCAATCAGAAAATCGCTTCCTGCATGCAATATATATTCTAGCCATGCAGACACATATAGCAAAGCTCAATGTGTCAGAGTGCAGCTAATTACTTTTGCCTTTAGGATTAATAAAATCCATAAGTGTTTATTTCAGTGTACAAAAATATATGTGTGACCCTAAATGTGTGAATAGGTAATCATCACTACCTTTCTGTGACTTACTATTACATCTACAGTAGCTCACTTTAATGTCCCCTTTTTAATGAAATGGCTTAAATGTCAGGCATATTATTTTAGTGAGATTGTTAAAGTCTCCATTTACCCACAAGAGATTTCTCGAGTGGTGTGGTGAACATGTGTACCACATACACGCCTTTTTCCTTTATTTTAAGTAAACACATATGACGGTAAGTGCCCATGATTCGAACCAATGTCAACATGTGTGGTCGTCAGTCTAGACTAAGCTGTGTACACATTCGCTCTAAGAGCAAGGGACATCTACATTTATTTGAAATAATTCAGTAATGCAACTTATGGCACTCAACTCATCAGTAATACGTAGTAAGATTATTTTTTTCTCAGGATATTCAGCATTGTTCAAAAGTATTTTTATATTTTTATATACATTCTGTGTTACTTGCTTGGTTTATGCCTGCTGATTTAGTGTGCTAGCAGAAAAAAAAACATTACAAAAACATATTTAAAGAAATGTTTGTCTGAAACAAATATAAATAATATAATATAAAAGCTAGTGCCCTTAGGAAACTGCGCGAGTATATAAAACTGTATTACACTAAGAATATGCCAGTAGAGCAATAAGATTTACATTTCAATTCACTATCATTTGTAACATTAGACATGTTTAACTTTAGGTTCTTGGTATTGAAATATTGCATCCTTTAATGGCCCTCCTCCCCTAAAAATCTTTGCTGTGCTTCAAATTGTACATTATTAGAAGATGTAGTGCTTCTGGACACCGTCATAGATCTGTCAAATTCCAGAAAAACACAGGAAAATCAAAAGCAGGGCAAGTTCTGTTTGAAAACACACATGATCTACTGCCTAAAACTATTACGATGGGTAAATACAGGAGGGATAAATCTCACTTTCATGCAGAAATCATTTAAAACATAGTGTGGCCATTTGTTATATGTCCTAATAAAAATAAAAAAGGCAAAATGACAGTTTTCTGAATTAAAGGACAAAAAGTGCTACCTATGCTTTGTGGTACATTTTATGGTGGTACGATTCTTATTACAAAGCTTTTTGCTTTAAAAAAAGTGAGTTCTTAAACTAGTATGTTTTACAATGGGTTCTGTTTGGGCAATCTGTTTTTCTCTTTTTGTGAAGCCTGTGTACCATGACTTCATTATTCCTATTCAAACTAAAAGCCCTCTCCAATGAGACAACTTCTACTGAGAGTCTCTGTCATATTCTTTAAATATATAATATATAAATAAATAAATAAATATATAAATAAAATAATGTATTGATGACATTTAAGTTGACATGGTCATTAAATTAAAGTGCTGTTAAGGAAAGTAAGGATACTTTCCTTAACAGCACTTTAATTTAATGAACCTGTTACTAACTTAAATGTCATCAATAGTTCTAAAATGCAGTGACTTTATAAAATGCCAATCAGTACCTCCAGAGTCTTGATTCAGCATCAAGCATAAAGCTGATATTTTGATTATACTCACACCATTAATGTCTTTAGATTTATGTGCCTTCTGAGAGCGGATGACTTTATTTCACAGAGAGATTTAAAGCAACTGTAAATAATGTGTCTTGTGAGCCAGGATCACAAACATTAAACAAGATTTACTTCACTATATCATTTGTAAGAACTATGGCTTCAGACACTGTAGACACCTTGAAGCTGCTTGTGGAGGATTTATACTGCTTTTGTCAATTTTGTCAATTTTGCTTTTGTTTAGTTTTGTGTTATCTGTTATGTGTAATAAAATAACAGTAAGATCCATGTTAGTCCTAGAATTTGTCTTGTTCTTAAAGTATTTCATTAATTGTTTGAAGTTACAGAAATGTTACAACAGCATCCAAAGAAACCCAATGCCCATGCGAAACTCTATGATCGATAGACATCATTTTAGACAGTTTGCCATAATTACACAAGTTCACAAAGTTACTTAAATATCCTGAACTGCTGAAACTGGGAGGGAGAGAGAAAAATGAAGATAAATGACCTCCATCTGAAGAAAAATGTCATGTGACAAGGTGGCTAATTAAAGCAACAGTGAAGGTCACAGTGTAATTCCCATTAATATATAAGCCACATTCATGAATGAATTGTTTGTTTTTACATATTCTGATGTACTTTAATCTGTCATACCATTTTAAAATACCAACTTAATCTAAAATCAATAAAATCAATATTTGTACTATATAATAATAATAGTTGTAAATGCTAGTGAAATTATTGTATTGTAAAAATTTCACAATGTGATTAAATAAGTAAAAACAATTAGTTTAATTTAAGGTACTTTTCCAATAAAACATTATTCTATACTAATGTTTATGTAAGAGCATTAAGACATTTTTGCTTAAGAACTTGTAAAAGTACAACAACAAGGTTTTTGGACACTTTGTGTTACTGCCTATCCAACCATTTTTAAGTTTTTCTTCACTCATGTTGCATACCTCAAAGATTGATCAGAGGAATTTTGGCGAAACTAAAACAAAAAATAACTAAAGTGAATAATTCCTACCCAAAAGTTCACATATATCCATATATGAAATAAATTACCTGCACATTTCCCATATTATAGTAGTCTGTCTTGTCCTGAATCAGGTGGTAGCAATTTTCATTTCACCCCCTTGTACTTTTCATGTCTGAGGCAATTTCTTGTTGTCCTTTTTTGTCCTTGCTTTTGGTCCCAAAGGTCTACTTTTGTAATAAAGTAAATGTGAAATTCACAGAAAATTGGTCCTTATAATGAAAACTAAAATACAACAACTGAAGCTGTAGCAATTGGAATGATTTCTGTGTTTAAAGCTTCAAACTCAGTTGGGCCTCAAGAACAACTGTAAAGAAGAAAACCTGTGACTGGTTTAATGTGGGAAAGCACTGAATATTACAACACACATCATAAATGCAAAATAGCTAGTTCAATTTGTGTGCCACGTTGTTACTAAACACTTCAAGTTAATACAACATTAAATTAGTTTAAGACTAAGGTAATATATTTTGATCTGGTTTCCTTCTCTGTCTGTCTAGTCAGCAGAATAAAAAATAAAAAGTTTCTCTTAATGGAGTGGATGTGCTTTGCTGCAGATTATAAGAAGCAAATCTCTTTAGACTACACTTCCATTTGTTCTGACCTGTAACAACACTGCAGTGCATCTGCTGATAGTGCAGTCTGGGGAGCAAAGGCCTATCTTCCCAGCAAGACTGCCTAAAATGAGCCTAAAACCAGTTAAAAATTCAGGTTCAGGTTCTTAAAAACTATGGGAGATTTTACATTCTACATACACATTCTATATTCTACATATTTCTACATACAAAAACCACAGAATTGCACTATGTCAGACAATGGAGGGAAAAAGCATTACTGCTCCTGTTTAACTTTAACTGGGTGGAAGGCAGGTCACCAGTCCATCACAGGACAGACCCACAGACAGACACATTTACACACACACTCACACCTCAAGGTAATTTAGTATCTCCAGGTTGCCTGATTGCATGTCTTTGGACTGTGGGAGGAAACCAGTGCTCCCAGAGGAAACCCACTAAAGCTAGTACTAAAGTGACAATAATATTTTTTAAACCTTTTTATTGTTTGACATATTTGAAACAGCAAAAGATTCAAGAATAAAATGTTCATCTTGCTTCCTTCCACATACTTCTGAATAAAGGCACTGCTGAATTAATTACACTTCTAAACTCATCTCAGGAATAAGTTTGCATTCCACTGTTTGAACAAGACTGCCGTGGCCATGAAATCAAGCCTTATATTTTTTTAATCAGAAGTCATGTACAATTGTGTGCATATAAGGAAAAGAGGAGATGTGCATGTGAGAAAGAAAACCTCCTGTAATCTTTGTAATCTTCTGTTGGGGGTATTCTTAAAAAAAATTGCTGACACCTCTATCTCAGGTGTGTCTGTTGAGTGCCAAACAGCCCACATGATAACATATGGACAAATCTAGTAGTTGAAAGAATTTCTTTCCATTTCGTTTCTGAGACTAAAAATTCAATTTGTAAAAACACTAAAAGTACTTAAAAGGGGTGATTCCTGGGCTAGATTAGGATAAATACATTCCAGGACAACAGCAGGAGTCTTTGTCTGGCCCTGCAGAGACATGCAGCAAGCAGCTGGAGCTACACATGCTGGGCTCACTACCTCCTGATTTCCTCTCTGCTCTTTCAAATTATTAAAGGCTGCCAGCAGCAGACTGCTCTTTACTAACACACAAACAACCAGCAGGAGTCCCCAGGGAAACAGCTCATACTTCAGCATGGGATATTTGATCAATTAATATGACCTTCACCCAGTTCCTGGATCCTATTCAGAACAACGCCTTCATCGCCAGGCAGGATGAGAGGCCACTATCCACCTGAGGGTACAGTGCATTGAAACAATTTGAGCTTACTGCTGGGGTGACTTTGTGAAAGAGACATGGAGTATCTGTTTCAAGAGCCACTGGGTAAGTCAGGGGCTAATGAAAATCTTCTCCAAATTGTCTTCAAAGGAGGGAGTACTACAGACAGTTAGGCAATGCACATATCAGTAGGCAAACTGACTTTGCCATTCCCATTCCTCTGTAAAAGAAGCAGTAATTGGATTAGGCCTTTGATAGAAAGTCAGGCTTCAGGGGCTGGAAGTGTTTCTGCCAGTGGAAACTGCAAAAGGCACTGACCCCTGAAGTGTCACCCTCATGAGGCCAGTCACATTAAGAATCATTCCTTCATATTCACTTTGCCAGAATGGCTCCATGTTTAAGATATCATAGAGTCTGAGCAAGTGCCACACTAAGCTCTTAAAGGCTGGAATATAAAAATATAAAAATGAATTCACTGCCAACGTACCGCTCAGTCCCATGTTTTTAATGCCCAGAAACCTAATTAAACTAAAAAGCCTAACATGCTGTAATATGATGTATGCATGAGCACTGTGCAGCATGCCCTCCAAGATCCTGTGGGGGACCTACCAAGTTTGCCAGTTTTTCTGGTACTTCAGTGTATTTTTTGTGTGTATGCATGCTATATTTACAACCATCAGCCATAACATTAAAACCGCCTGCCTAAGTGTGTAGGCCCCCCCTCGTACCACCAAAACAGCTCTGACCCAATGAGCCATGGACTCCACAAGACCTCTGAAGGTGTGCTGTGGTATCTGGAACCAAGACATTAACAACAAATCCTTAAAATCCTGTAAGTTGTGAGGTGGGGCCTCCGTGAATCAGACTTGCTCGATTGTCTTAAAATCTGGGAAATCTGAAGGCCAAGTCAACACCTGGAACTATTTGTCATGTTCCTCAAACCATTTCACAATTTTTGTGGCGTGGTACTAACCATTGCATGCTGGGAACACCCCACAAAACCTGCTGTTTTGGAGACGCTCTGACCCATCAGAATTTGGCCCTTGTCGAAGTCACTCAGATCCATTCACTCGCCCATTTTTCCTGCTTTCAACACATCAACTTGGAGAACTGACTGTTCACTTCCTGCCTAACATATCCTACCCCTTGACAGGTGCTATTGTAATGAGATAGCCAATGTTATTCAATTGACCTGTTAATGGTTTTAATGTTATGGCTGATCTGTATAAGTTACATGAATACAATAGATTTTAAACATGATAGGTTCATAGTAGTGCACACACTTTATCACACATTCACAGGGATTAGGGATCTGAGACTAATAAAAACAATCAATTTGACTGTGCCACGACAACTACACCATTTTTGCAATAAAATTGTGGCTGTTGATCTGCTCTTTTGTTTATTATTCTGTTTCTCCTCATAAGTATGAGCATCAAAAGATTTTCTGCCATTTTGTACCAAACAAAGCTAAGCTGCTAGCTAGAGAAGGAAGCATCAAATTTCAGAAATGAAAGCATATAATCAAACTTAACCTCTTACTTACAGTTTATTTAATTACATGCACTGCCAGCTCTTCGAAAGACTCCCACTGGTGCAGATATATTTAAGCCCCAGATGTCAGTTCATTCCAGATTTACTGATTAGCAGTTGGTTATGAGGTTGTGCCCCTGTGAAAGGTCCATCAATTATCATAAGGTGAACTCACCAGCCTAGCCAGGACAAATGAAGAGTCCAACAAATGAATAAATCAATAAACATTGAGACCTTTTCCTGAGCATAGCACACCCTTCTACACTCCATCCATTCTCAAAGCTGTGCTTCTGGGTGGGGCTCAAAATGATGCTCTAAAAGCCTGCTGTCCATTGAGCATTAATCTTTCATGTCATTAAGACAGTGAGTACACAAGCACCTAAGAGACTCTAATTGATGCACGGCTTCAGTAGGTGTCACTTAGAGCTCTAACACAGGCTGTGCTGTTCAGTGAAAAGTGTTTGAGTTTAATGAATGAACAGTGTAATATGGCAGTGAGATATTTGATCATTTGATCTCCTAAATTGTTAAATTCTATCAAGATTAATAAACAATACAGACAATACTTTGGTCAATATTGACATATTTTAATGAAATTCTATGGGAAGTTGGTTTTCTGCTGAAGTATTAAAGCAATCACCTGTGATGCACATGCATTAATATGCCTAGTTCTACCATCAGATTGCCCCTCGGTCAGTGTATTGTGCAGCAGGCTTCAGAACAAGTAGTACTCTGTAGCATCAAAATGTGCCACCAAGGACATTAAACTATACTGTGAAGCAAATCACATTTAAACATAGCAAATGAAAGGTTTAAGATGTAGAGTGTTTTTCTTTTTCTGGTTGTAAAAATTACTTGTTTTTAGTAGTTCTGTAGTTAGGCTGTGTTTATCACATTTTGCATTGAAGGCCTTAGTGTTTACTTAAACTTTTCTCTGACACTGAAGCATTTAATGAGTAAGGCAGCTGTGGCAGTGAGGACATGATCAAGCACTGCTGTGACAATGCAAGACAGAGCCAGGAGCACCAACAAGGTAAGTGCTCACACCTGCTCCTTATTAATTAACCATAATTTCTCCCTGTGTGTGTGTGTGTGTGTGTGTGTGTGTGTGTGTGTGTGTGTGTGTAGGGACCCAGAGGGCTTGAAAGGAGAGAGCTGGGGAGCACAGGAGAGAGGGCAGAAGCTAGAGAGCCGAGAGGCAGAACCCGAGTGTGTGTTTAATTTAAAGTGCTGCAAAGCCTAAATTATTTTGAATTATTGAATTATTATGTTGAATAAAGCCCTGTTTGTGTGCATGTCTCCTGTCCTGTCCTTTGTGATATAGTACAGCAAAATCAAAATCAGCATAAACTCTTTTATTTACCATGCACATGTTATGCACAAAAAACTGATTTTTTTGTATTAAAACATGTAAAGCTGTGCAGGCTAGATCATAGTTCACTGACTACAAAAAGTGTTGCATTGACTATATGGTACACAATACAGCACTTACAAACAGCAGAAATAACAGCTTATGTTTATAGTGTGTATTTTTTTAGGATGCCAGCAGAAATTAGAGGCATCGTAGCAGATTCTGTCTGAGTGAGAAAAGCAGACTTGGGTAGTAACAGAGCTGAAACTATTCTATGGTCACTGCTGCTTTTAGCCACTAATGGCCTCCAAATGTCTGTGCTCTGATGTCATGAGAGGCTCAAGGGAAATTGAAATTAATGAATGTAATCAGTAGCAAACAGCAAAAGAGGCAAAGACAATTAATATAAACAGGCTACCAGTGAGCTGCAGATGAGGATTGAGATACAGAGTGACCACACAGCACAGCAGATGTCCTGCAGGAGTAAGTGGTCACAAGCGGAGACCAAAAACAACCCGACAGTCTGCTGGCACACTTACTTATAAAATGATCATTTTCCCATCAGCGGCCATGTTAAAGCCTCATTAGCATCCTCTGCCTGCTTCCTTTCCACAAACTAACAAACCTCAGAGGGATCACATTTGTTTGTTTTTATTCAATAAATAAATAAATATAAATAAATTAATAAATAATAATAAATCAGTTGAAATTAATAGGTTATTATTATTAATAATTATAATTAGTTTATAATTTATATATAATTATTACATCATGTTTAAGAGTCTTGACTTCTCATTTTAGATGTTTTAAAATAAATGTATGACCTGGTAATGCACTGTGTATATATAAAAAAATGAAAACATTATCTTTCTTTAAGGTTTATTCAATGTTTAAATCTAAAATTTAGTAATTTGCTTTGTTTTGAAGGTGGAGGTAACAGTGTCTCCCACAGAGTCCTGTGAAATAAAAATGTACATGTAAGAATAAATGAGATAAAGCTGACATGTGACCATTTGCCTTAAAAGTCAGCCTGTAACCGTCTTTCTCTCCGGAAATCTTAAATTGACTTCAGATTTTATGTCGTCACCTACCAGGAAGTTCAATATTTGGTAATGTATTCCTAGTTCTGCACACAGAGACAGAGACAACATCTTAATTCAAACCTACCCCAGTGTACCAAAGAACATTATACATTTTATTACAGGACAGATGACAAATGTTTGCCATTTTTCAGCTTGTCTAACACACATTCTGTTATGGAGTCTGCTATAATGAAAAACTTTCTTGCAGCAGCACAACTCTTTTCACACTCATATACTACATTCAATTCTATTAAAATCACAGTTAAGAAATAGCTACGGCTGAGTAAAAAATAAATAGCTACAGTTGGCTGACAGGTTCAGTGACTTGCAGATCCTAAATCTATGCATGTGCTTTGCTCAAGACATTGTCAAAGCACACTTTAAAGTTTTCTAGTCATCATAAATTTAGTAAGAAATAATTTAATAGTCGGTTGCTTGAGTGCCCAGAGTCTGATGACTTCCAAACAATTGCTTTAAAAGCTCTGGACTGTGATTAATGTGTAAATTCCTGCTATTAATAAAGCTGCTGCACCGCCTTGTGGCTATAATTTGAATTACAAGTTGGTGCTGATAAAGACATGTAGCCTGTGCAGTTTTATATATATTGATCATAAACAATGACAGAAAGCACCTCAAACACCAGTTCTCTATATTAATATAGAGCTGCTATAGAGATATATAGAGATATAGAGATGCTGCCACTGTTGTTTATAGGACAATGTGTGCCATTTCTTTAGAAAGAAAAAGTCTCATTTCCCAGGTCCTAAATCTTCAGAATTACACTACATTCTAAACACTTTTACAGTCCCTTCTTAATAGCGTTCAATCATTTAGTATTTGGTATTCATCCTTTTGCTTTTTTGTGGTGTAAAGTGTTTTGATGACAAAAGTTGTTTTTTTTTTTTAAATGCAAGCCAATTAGAGCATTCACAGCAGTTCAGCACCCTGAACATATCAACGTTTCGGCTGTCAGGGGGCTAACATAATCTTTATGGGAAACACACATCCCCATTAAAGAAACCTCAAAGTCACAGTGATCCGCAGACGCCAGTGAACTGTATTTTTTGAAAGTATACGTCATAACTGGCCAAACCACTTATTAAAAAGGGTAGGCCAAATGCCATAAAGACTAAAGGCAGGCAGCTTGTTATTTTTCTTTCTGTGAGGTGAACAGGAAAAGATCAATGGCTGTGGTAGACTCTAATGCCACAACTATGGCAGTTGTAGGCATTAAAATCTGCTCAAGAGAAGAACTTGCAGACCTCTCAGCCTTTCAAGCCAGTGCCAAGAATAATTTCCCAAATGTCACATTTCCCAACAAAACCACTCAGCGCTGAAGTTCCCCACACTCCTCCTCTCATCAGCACCAGCACATGCATTTCAGCACGGCTACTTTATTTACTCTTTAAGAGGTCAATGAGAATAAGAAGTTTCTGGTCTCCAAAAACCCTGGTTAAAACAATATAGAAGTTTTGTTGCTTATTACAAATTACAAAGTGAGCAAATTGTTCCAGAAATAAAGCTAAAACAATTGTATAAATAAAACAATTGACCCAAAAAATAACATCACAATTTTAATCTGTGACTCAAATAATTGCCAATGAATCAATTAATATTGTAAAGAAGAATAGGGAATATAAAAACATATTGTTTTGAATAATTTAATTTCTGAATTTCTAACTCTATATAGGCAATTTAAAAGTCAGCAGTATACTTTATTCTCAGCTAATGAGCACTATAAGAGTGCGCCTGCTGCTAGTTTTGTACTTTTTTTACTTCTGTATTTATTATAGATGCTTCAGTGTGAAAGTCTTTGGCCACTGTGTACAAAATCTATATAGTTTAGCCATGAACAGAACAGCATACTTGAGGATTTAAACATATTGAGCATGTTTTTTTTTCCCCCCACCTCGGCTATTTTTGAGATCACAGTGGCATAGTTTCTTTAACTGCTTGGTTATGTTCACTAATAGATGTATTTATTAATATACAGCACCAGTTAAACGTTTGGACACACCTTTAATTCAGTGGTTTTTCATCATTTTAAAATGTTCTGCATTGTAGATTAATACTAAAGTCATCCAAACTATGAAGAAATACATATGGAATTATATATTATATATTTTATATCTTAGATTCTTCAAAGTCAGCACCTCTTGCTTAGTTGACAGCTTTGCACATCTTGGCATTTTCTCTGTCAGCTTTGTGAGGTAGTCACCTGGAATGGCTTTCAGTTAACAGCTGTGCCTGGACAAGAGTTCATTTCTTGAATTTCTTGCTGTGTACAAGACTTGAGCTGCTCAACAGCCTTCTAAATCAACAGTTTATAAATTTGTTTAGATTTAACAATAGAATTAAGTTCATCATTGAAAACACTGAAAATCTTTTTTTGTCCATTTGTCTGTTAAATAAAGGTTCAAGTGAGCTTTCAGATTTCTATCGTTCAGGTTTTTATTGCATTTATTGTCCCATCTTTTCTAGAAATGGGGATTGTGCATTGTAATACCCTATATTACCAAAGGTATTCACTCACACATCCAAATCATTGAATTCAGGTGTTCCAATCACTTCCATGCAGACTGCTTCTACAAGAATTTGTGAAAGAATGGGTCGCTTTCAGGAGCTCAGTGAATTCCAGCATGGTACCGTGATAGGATGTCATCTGTGTAAGTCCAGTTGTGAAATATCCTCACTACTAAATATTTCACAGTCAACTGTCAGTGGTATTATAACAAGGTGGTAGGCCATGTAAAATGACAGAGCTAGTGGATGCTGAAGCGCATAGTGCGCAGAGGTCCAAATTTCATGTGGCTTTCAGATTAGTTCAAGAACAGTGCATAGGGAGCTTCATGGAATGGGTTTCCATGGCCGAGCAGCTGCATCCAAGCATTCAAACTTGGTGATGTACTTTGCAATGCAAAGCGTCGGATGCAGTAATGTAAAGCACATCACCACTGGACTCTAGAGTAGTGTAGATGTGTTGTCTGGAGTGACGAATCACACTTCTCAATCTGGCAATCTGATGGATGAGTCTGGGTTTGGTGGTTGCCAGGAGAACGGTACTTGCATTGTGACAAGTGTAAAGTTTGGTGGAGGGGGGATTATGGTGTGGGGTTGTTTTTCAGGAGTTGGGCTCGGCCCCTTAGTTCCA
>JAOVYV010000048.1:12601344-12620609 GCA_025674545.1 Hassar affinis | reverse complement strand
GTGGTGTGTGTTATAGGTATAGTGGTGTGTATTATAGGTATAGTGGAGTGTACACTATAGGTATAGTGTTGTGTATTATAGGTATAGTGGTGTGTACACTATAGGTATAATGGTGTGTATTATAGGTATAGTGGTGTGTACACTATAGGTATAGTGGTGTGTATTATAGGAATAGTGGTGTGTACACTATAGGTATAGTGTTGTGTATTATAGGTATAGTTGTGTGTATTATATTTATAGTGGTGTACACTGTAGGTACAGTGGTGTACACTATAGGTATAGTGGTGTGTATTATAGGTATAGTTATGTACACTATAGGTATAGTTGTGTACACTATAGGTATAGTGGTGTGTACTATATGTATAGTGGTGTGCATTATAGGTATAGTGGTGTGTATTATAGGTATAGTGGTGTACACTGTAGGTACAGTGGTGTACACTATAGGTACAGTGATGTGTACTATCAGTATAGTGGTGTGTATTATAGGTATAGTGATGTGTATTATAGGTATAGTGGTGTGTATTATAGGTATAGTGGTGTACACTGTAGGTACAGTGGTGTACACTATAGGTATAGTGGTGTGTATTATAGGTACAGTGATGTGTACTATAGGTATAGTGGTGTGTACTATCAGTATAGTGGTGTGTATTATAGGTATAGTGGTGTGTATTATAGGTACAGTGATGTGTACTATAGGTATAGTGATGTGTATTATAGGTATAGTGGTGTGTATTATAGGTATAGTGGTGTGTACTATAGGTATATTGGTGTGTACTATAGGTATATTGGTGTACACTATAGGTATACTGGTGTGTGCTATACGTATAGTGGTGTGTACTATAGGTATTGTGAGTGATTAGCTTGAAGATTTTGTGCTTAATGGTATATTTGAAAATGATATAATGCTATATGTAATTATTCTCTTCTTTTCTTACAGAAAGCATGAAATCTGGGATTATCAGACATGTAAGTCGTGATCAAAGACCCTCCAGCTCCATTGTTCCAGTACCTATAAATAAAGCCTACTCCATCATAATACATGGAGGGGATTTAAACAAGGATTCATCTTTAACAAATGGTACAGATTGTGTGTGTGTGTGCTGACAGACAAGTGAGTTTATTGGGTTATTTCTCATCATATCAGCATCTATGGCTATTCACGACAGGAACATGACATGACATGTTACATCCATACACATATTTTATCAGTAAGTTCAATGTCAAACACAGTCCCAGGCAATTTTGAATCTCCGAATCACCTAACGTGCATGTCTTTTGGCTGTGGGAGGAAAACTGGGTACCCAGAGTGAAGCCACACGGACACAGGGAGGACCCAGGACCCAGACCACTCCACCTGGGATGAAATGAAGGACCCTTGTATAATTCCGTGGTAACTTTCATTCCTCCTTGCACAAAGGAAGGTGTCTGGTACTGAGAATACTGAGATACTGATGTGTTTGGTGTTGTAGCCCTACTCTGTCACATCAAAGAAAATAATGTTTAGCACAATGTGTAATGTTTGTGTCAGTAACAAAAGCACTGTGTCTGCCACACTTCTTTTTTTCATACAAAACCTTCATTATGTTTTTGTCTGAAAATTGGTCTTGTGTGTAACATTTTTTAAAACTTTTTGTATGGCTCATACAAATAATGCAGAACCCCCAGTACCACTGTACCACTGAGTGGTTGTGAGTGCTTCATGGGCTATGAATATTTCAGAAACTGTTGACTGGGATTGCTCCACAGTTTACAAAGAATTGCGCAAAGAAAACAAACAAAACAAACAAACAAAAACAGTGAACTAGTGGCAGTTTAGCTGCATGCTGTGTTGGAACTGGTCTGGGTTTATAAAATAAAAACAGAACAGGTTTTATAATAAGATAATAATCGAAGCCTTAATTGATTAATTAATGACTGAATCTGAGACCCTGTTTCATTATGTACTGAAGTTCTTCTGTAGACAGATACCATCTGAAACAGAGCTGTAATGTCCGTGAGTGGACGCACGGGGGCGGTATTGTAGACGGTATCATTCATGTTACACGTAAGCGCCACCTCACGATGTTGCAGGCTTTGGGATGTAACACGGACAGCAGTTTAAACTCGTGTTAGTGATTCTTCACTTTCAACACACGCGTATGAACAGAAGAACACAAGTCTTATTCATCACCACCTTAAAAATATCACTTTCGCCTACTTTATCCTACATGCACAGAGTTATGCTTGTTATACTCTTTACAAAAAAAGCATCCTTTTTCCTGGCTACAAAATAACATTCATTTGTGTTATAATTGTAGCCCAGCTGTGAAAGGAAATACAGGCTACAGCTAAAGCATAAACTTCGGGGGGAAAAATAGGATCACTCGATTCACCTTAAAAAAGAGTCATTTAATTAAAGGCAGTGAAAGAATCGTTTCCGAGTGAGCCGCCGCTGGTGCCTGGGGGCGGTTTGGGGATCCAGAGCCACTCCCGCTGCCTCCATTCACACACACGCTGCACTCAGCACACTGCACCGGGAGCGAGCACAGCTGCTAGACTGGAGACGGACGAGTCCCGGCTCTGTGAAAGGGACAAAACAGCACCGACAACAACGGAAAAGCAGCGAGGAGCCTCCGTTTCACCTTTACAAAGACGACTGGATGTTATATTTCCTTCCAGGAGTGGATTAAAGGGAATTTCATTCTGAACACGAGGTGAGTTTCATTCTCATTCACAGTTAGGAGAGGTATCATGTTCCCAGCAGCCAGACTCTGTCCTGATTGTGGGACTGAACTTTTCTCAAACTTCATGCTCAAGAACCTGGAATGCAGCTGTGTACCATAAACTCTCTGTGGGGGGACAACAGAAGAAATTGCATGGCACCTGAGTGATTTTTTTTAATTATCTCAGATAGGATTCAGGAGGACGTGTGTGTGTGTGTGTGTGTGTGAGATACCGGCTGGACTGTAGTGTGAGACAAAGGGCCCTGCTACACCTCTGATCCATCTCAAGTGTTACTGCATGTAGCAAGAGCTCATATAGTTAAAGAGTTCAGACTGAACAGATTTCTGCTCAATCAGTTTGCCTAATGCCCAAAAAGTAAGTAAGTTTAATTCATTTTTGACATTATTTTATTCACTACATTTTTAAGTCAATTTCTTAATGATTAAAATGAGGATTAAACTTAATATATGATCTCCAACCCCACCAGCTGTTATACCATTCACACTTCAGAGTGTTTGCCTGAAAATGCCTAGTCTTACTTTTCTGTGCTACTCAATGCATAGTACATGAAAACTAGATGTCTGTGGAAAATGTCCACTTTGATACGCTCCAAGCAGTTTTTTTATTCCCATCCATCACCCTGTTCCTATAGAGCAAAGCTGTTTAGTTGCCACGCACTCTATATTGTTCTTTTGTTAGCAGTAAATCCGCACTCCTTGTTACTGCTTAGTGATAGCTGTGTTTTGGAGAATACTTAAGATATGCTTTTCTTTCTTTCAGACACATCCATATTCTGATCGTCTGTGTTTTGTTTTGTTTTTTCCTGGTCTTGTTTGGTAACACAAAGAGTTTCTTTGAGGGAGGTCATGCAGTGTTATTGTATATAATTTACCTTCACAACTCTATTCTGGTGCATTTCTCAGGTACAGTGGACAATAGATCACAGGTGATAAAAGCTGTAGGGAATATTACATCCCACACGGTGTCTGGTTTAGTAGTGTTTATAAAAGGGACACTGCGTTCTGTATAATTGAGGCTCAGTGGTACAGCTTTTTGTTCACTGTTTTTATGATATTAAACCACATTTAACATAGCATTTAAAACAAATGTTGGTCGGTTGCACTTGCTTGACTTGCAGGATGGCTTTCCACTGCACGCATGTACAAGTTGACTCATGCCTCAAACCCAGATTTATTAGGAGACACTGTTTTAGAGGTTGTGGCAGCTTGTGTTCAGCCCTGTGAGAGCATTGTGGGGTGTTAGCTCTGAAGGGGGGGGGGGGGTGGATTCATCACTAATTACATGGCAAATACATGGATAGCTAAGGGTTGCTGCAAACATGGGCACAGTGCCAGGTAGGAGGAGTGTAACTGTCTGGGAAAACCCCTCAGATGTCACTGGGAATTAATTCTGGCACACAGCCAAAATGAGGGAAACTTTGGCTTAAATTGAGTTTTTCATGTTATGGTCACTGCAGCTAGCTGGGAGTCATTCACAAATATTTGGTCAATGATATCGTAGACTTCACCAATCCAGATGAAATTTGGTATGGTTGTAGCCCTGCATGTCTGATACAGAATATATACAGAAAGGTTTGTGTCCCAAGGTGTGTATTACCCTTCATGATAGTGCCCTCTGAAGAGGGGTAGACTCAAAGCACTTCTTGGGCAAAAAATTATGGCCTCTAGAATTTGCATTACACTAGCTACTTATGGTTCATCTGGGGCATGGTGCCACCTAGTGAATAATGTTCAAAGCAAAAATCTAGCACTTCACTAGCCAATACTTTCGGATGTAAAGTTTTGAACATAAAATTTCAGCCTGCATACTACATTCTGTAGAAGCCCAACACATTTGACACCTCATAACACACCGGCTTCAAAAAAACATAAATATATTTCACCACAACAACATGGAATCGTTATTATTATTATTATTATTACTTTTTAATCTGGCCTAGGATTTCTGCATAGACCATGTTGGGCAAAGATCCAGTTGTGATGGCAAAATCAGTCAGATAATTCAGATAAATTATACCTTGCTTGCTCAGATTGTGTTACTTATGCAGTGAATATCAAGCTTGGACTGAATAGTAGGATAGCTATGTGTGATAGTAAAAGGGTATAAGTCTAATCGGATACCAGCTATCAAAATATCCATGATTCACCTGTGCTGGATTTTAAGTGGAATGTTAAAATTTCACTTTTGGGGTTAAACTCATTTTAATTTAGTTGTGTTAGTGGTTGATATGCATGCAAAAGATAAACATATATCCATCCTGGAAAGCCTGTAGCCACCATATAAATCAGCAGATATTTGCAACTTGAATGCATTCATTTAAATAATGTTTTTTCCCACAGATGTGACATACAATATATTATGGCCCTTCATTTCATCATTTGGCTGAGTCTGTCCAAGGCATAGTAAAAATATATAAGTGTGGATATGAGTATTTTTTAATTTGCTTTAAGACTGCTGATTTATAGTGATCATATAGTATATAGTATAGTATAGTATTATAGTGATCAGCCAAGTACATTCTAAAAGATGTAATAGTAATCCCTATTTTTAACATAGGGTTTTAAACATTCAGATTTTCCATACTCTCCAAAAATGAGTTTTCCATGCACAAGGATGAACATGTGTAATGGTGATTCAGGATGTAAGTGAACTTCATTGTAGAGTCTGACTGTGGGGGAATTGTGTTATGGTAGAGAAGGTCCTCAGATCAGTGATCAGTGGTAAGCAGTTAAAAAAAAGTCCAGAAGAGTTGATGCGTTTTAGTGCTGAGTCGGTAGAGTGGAAAAGTCTGTCTCTGAGTTTACCCTGGCACTGAAAGATGCTCATGAAGCAGCGTTTCAGGTCACTGAGCAAGCTTGCCAGTCCACACAAACAGTCACAGTGTCTGTGTCTTTCTAAACCTGTTGCATTTGGAGGCATTCGTGATTCTCACATTTGCCAGCAAACTGGGATACAGGCTGGCTGCCCTGTCATTTTGGAATTTGCACTTCATTAGAGACACCACTATCAATTATTTGTGCTCATGTGTCTGTTAAGGTTATGAGGTTGCTAAGACAACAGATTTCTATATTGTGATTTTAATATAATTGACTTGGTTTTAAAAAGAAATAAGAGGAAATATTTTTTCTACTTGTCCATTCCTTTAAGGTTTCCTTCCAAATAGGTAAATATTAAAGTTGCATATTTGTTTTTCCAACATGATCTGATGCATCATGAGTGAAGAGTGGGAGGACATGTCTCCTGCACTAGGACAGATAGATAGACACAGAGGCCACACCTACTTCATCTGGACTGACAGGCACAAAGACTCAGAGGGAGAGAGCAAGAGTGCGAGAGAAAAACTGTGTGAAAGGAAATTAATCCGAGTACTGGACAGAAATGGCTATAGTAATAAATTCATGATTGCCTTCCGTTTTTACTGTGTACATGCTGGCTTGAATCACTGCATATTCAGACCTGTCCTAATTCTCATTGGTGAAACAACATTTTATTTTATATACCGTGTGCGTGTGAGAAAGAAAGAGAGAAGATAGAAGGAGGGAGAGAAGGAAATTCTGCTCTAGGGTGAGAAAGGGGAACATTTTCCTTTACCTAGCCCATAAGTGGAAAATCACACATGGCCCTGCTCCAGGAATTCCAAATAATATATTATTGTTGTTGCTTTAAGAAAATTAAGAGCAGCTGGAATGTTTTGGATGTGGCCCAAACACAATACAAAAGGTAGTGTGATGTGCCATCCAAGCATATAGCTTCTGATCAACTGTTCTTGCTGGTTCAAGTTTTGGGCAAATGCAAATCTAAAAATGTCCAGCGTAGTGGATGCATTTCAGGATATTTCGAACACAAATATGAAGATTGATGCAATCAGTGATGGTGTTTTTGAATATTATACACCGTTCAAGTACACAGTTTGACCTGATGCAGGCTGTTTGACACCATTATTTAGAGTAATCCACAAACTGTATGTGTTACAAAAATCACGTGCCAAAAATCATAGCATACTGTGTAGAATAAACAGATTGGCAGTCTGACACACACACACCAAAACTAATAAGGGAAATCTTGATACTGGAAAGGTTTGGTATAAAAAATGAGAAGAGAGATTTTTCTGGTTCCTGCTGTATCACTGAATCTAACAATGTTTGTGTACTGCCAGATATCCAGGTATTGAAAATATCCTACCTTTTTTGAACAAAACCTTTTCATCTTCAGTCCACGTGTGCAAGCACTTTGTTTAATATAGTTACTTCATTGGGTGCCTCTCAGCCTTTCTTCTATTTCTGTTCATCTATCTAGTTTGTTAGAGGTCTGATAAATTCTAATACTCATGAGATCACATATGACCAGAAACTTTGTGCAGGTTATGCAAAATGTGCCAGTAGTCAAATTGTTATGTGTGATAGAAACAGCATGCAAAGGCAGCAAGTGAAGGACAAAGGATACATCAAAATGTTAACAATCCCTCAAATAAAACAGGGAGCAACAATGTCCAAACATTGTAATGTTATTATTCATCACAGGCAGTCCATGTTAACTTCCTACTTTTGTAACTATGGGAAGCAGGAGGTTGCAGGATGTGTATGCAGTTTCTATTATGTTTTATCAATTGTTCTATTCTGTTTAATCCTGCTCCAATCAACACTTCGCAGACAAAGAAAGGCAGGAGCCCAGATAGAAATTTGTCAACTAGTGCATTTTCAGAATACTGTTACCATCACGGTTGAGTGAAAGCAGCTGATGTATTTGCCTACTTGTTACAAAGCTGCTGCACACATGTCGATGGGGTTGCAGAGCTCCACTGCTTAAAAGCTGGGTTCTGCTTTCAGCATTGAGCACTGGAGAAATGAGAGAAGAGGTGTGTGTTCCCTGTGATCTAAAACTATTAACAGTAATATTCAGGGGCATGGTGTGGCGACCAACAGCTGCATGATGTCTGAGCATGACCACAATTGAAAAGATAACCCCAATGTAACAGTGCACACACCCTCACCCGGCTGGGTCAAATATAAATTAGGCTTCACGTTCAGTTACCGTGTGAGATGCAGCTGGTTAGGAAATAATTGTTTAAATGATCATTTAATGTTCCTAGTTGTGGAACAGCAACTCTATTAATTCATTCTATATTCATTATCCATTTAAAAAATCTGTTGCCTGATTTGTTGTGTTGGAGTGTCCAGGACTTAGTTAAAACAGCCTTTAACTAGTGAGACAACATTTGGTTTTAATCCTCCACCAAAATCTGGTGGACTTGAGTTGTATTTCTCTGTACTAGACATTTAAATTTCACTGAAAGTGTTAAGCTCTTGTACTTTATAAAGCAATAACGCTTGTGGTGAAACGGTGACGCAGCATTACTGCCTTACAGCTCCAGGGTCCAAGGTTCAAGGTTAAATTTGGATTACTGTCTATGGGAAGTTTCTCATGTTCTCCTCATTTCCATGTGGGCTTTAGTTCTCCAGTTTCCTCCAATCTCTAGTGCTTGTAGGTGTATTGGTTATATTAAAGTGCCCCTGTGTGTCTGTGTGTGTGTAAAAGGCACTAGATATGGACCGATGTTCCATCACGTTGTGTCCCTGCTTTATGCCCACTGTTCCTGGGATTGGCTCCAGAACCCTGTTCAAATGGATTGATGGATGAATGAATGAATTGCGTGTTCAGAATTCCGATATGAAAATCTATTCACTTATTATACCAGTCTGGCGATTCACCTAAAATGTACCAGAACAAAAGGAGATGTTAAAGCTTAATTAATGAAAAGTTAAAGCTTAATTAGTAAAAGTGTGGGTAGCCAGAGTAGTTGCTTAGTTCTAAAGTGAGTGGGCATTGTGTGAAGAACACTGTGAAAATACAAAGATGTCTACCCGTTCTTCTTTATTTGCTGAAAATGTTCCATTGAGAAGTGTGCTGTGCATGTCAAGTTATCACGTTAAGCAACACTGGAGGCTCTGTGATTGACCCTGTGTTTAACAGTTGTCATTGGGAACAGCAGATTATGATAAGACACATTAAGTTGTGCAAGCATAGTGGGATACTGATAACAGGTTAATCATGCTAGGCCAGCACTTTGTCAGCTGTAGCTCTTTGTTGTTTGCCCCAGTTCTATCTCATCTGCCATATTCACAAGCTTATTGGCATTCCTGACATTTATATAAGGCTTATTTCCTGTAGGCTTTTGGTTTATTTTGATGTTATTATCTACAATAAGTAATGTCAGTTTTATTAAAGCATTTCTTTAGTCCAAATACATGTGTTGTAATTGTGGTATATTTTGTTGATTCTCAAAGTGGGGTCCATGAGACATATACAGGGGATCCCAATTTTTTTTTTTTTTTTAAATTACTATTAACAAACTGATTATAGTTATTCACCTATGCAACTGATCACACATTCACACATTCATCACAAACACTCCCCCCACCCCCAACTCCACCCCTCTCACCTGGGGCAATTCAATATCTCCCATTCACTTGAGTGCATGCCTTTGGACTGTGGGAAGAGACTGGAGCTCCCAGAGGAAACCCACTTAGACACGGAGAGAACATGCAAACCCCACACAGAGAGGACCCTGTCCTGGCTCTCTAATCCAATGTGGGTGCTGTGAGGCAACAGCATTAACCACTGTGCCACCGTGCTGCCCTTAATGAGATACTGTACAAATAATGAAACTAGTGTGTAAAGAGTTGGATTATGCTCATAAACAGATCTGTACCAAAGGACATGTATATTTTCTTTTGCAGATAAAGAGGTCCTTGGTGCAAAAAAATGTAATTGAAAAACTCCTGATTTAGAGGCTCGAGTAACGGAGTAATACAGCAAGTGATTAACTTGTCACTTCAGCATAGCTTCTCAGTGTGATTAGTGCGCAAGCAATTTAGCAGCTTGAATAAATCTTGTAAAAGTCTGTGAGGCTTTTTCAAATTTAACTACAGTATGATTTGTGGATCAGTAAAGAAATGTTCCCTACCCAACCATGTCTTTGTGTTCAGTCATCTGTCTAATACTCCATTGTGTCAAATGTTACAGTAAGAAGTTTATGGTAAAAAAAAGGGACTGTGCTGTTTTTTTTTGCTACATAACTCCTAGTTTCTGAACTCTGTAGTGTTCTGGGTTAAACAGACCTCTTGAGTATAATGGCCTTTGTGGCCCAAAACTGCTGCTGTGCAAATATGTCGTGTGGGTTTGTTTGCAGTGACCATGTTTAGAAATCATGCACTGCTGGGTTCATTGCCTCTAGGATTAAAGCTTAAATGCATTGAAAATGGTCTGAGTGTTGTAACTCATGTCAGACATACACGTGTTTTTGCATTTCCACAGGGGGGGAGAATGTCCAAAATGGAGGTAAAGACATCACTTCTCGACAACATGATAGGGGTGGGCGACATGGTCCTGCTCGAGCCCCTGTCAGAGGAAACCTTCATAGGGAACCTACGGAAACGCTTTGAGCACAATGAGATCTATGTAAGTTCTACTAAACATTCTACAAATGATCTTTATTCATAAATGTCAGTATTGTGACTGTGTTTAATCGTCAAGTTTTAAACTGTTACTAGATTTAATTGATTATTTTTCAACAGCACATTTTAATGCAAAGTACAAGTTACAGCCCAAGTGATAAGCCAGTATTCAGACTCGAATCTGATATGGGCAAAATGATGGGTAAAAAAATTAATTAATTCTGACTTTGTTCTGTCAGGTTTAATCCACAAAATTTTTCATGTAATTTTAAGATATTTGAAATAAGTAAAATATAATTTCTGGACATGCTTGGTTTGACAGTCAAATCAGATTTCATTGTTTTTCTTTTCCCGTAATTCAATATGTCAGTGTTCTTGACCTCAGAAATTTGCAACTGCAACACCATGAATGAAAACCAACATGAAGGAAGAGGAGACATGCATGTTTGTTATTTTTTTCCTTTAGTTTGTCACTGGTCTTTATATACAGCCAAGAGGGAGAACCAAATTCATCAACAAAAGCGATAGGCCATATGGCAACCTTTTAAACTTTTATTGCTGTTGTCTGTGTTGAATATGTTTGGAACCACAGAACATTACCCTTTTGGAAAATAAATCCATTATAGAGCTGTCAGTATGAACGTCACTGTTCAAATATTAATAAAAATGTATTTTATTTACCTATTCAGTGTAAACTTTTTCATTTGTTATTTTATATTGCTTAATGCAAGTCTGCCACACGTTTTCTTTACTTTTTGCCTTTTTATAAGGCTGAAGCTCAAATAGATTTCCATTGGCCATATAGTGCATTAGGTAAGGCTGTGACATCATGGTTATAACTTATGCATTAAATATATACATTTTTTGCAGTATATTTTGCTTGTTGTTTCTGATAGTATGTCTTAATCCTTCAAATGAAGACATTTTTGGCCTGCTGTGTGAACAAACGCAAGTCATGTTCTCATACTACATCGCATCAGCTCCTCTAGGTTTAGCTCAGATCCCATTCACTGTGTATCAGTGTGTAGTAGCATACATCCTGAGTGATACAGGAATGTGAAAAGGAAGAGGACATAAATGAGCATTGTTTTGTTGCTCTGTCATTTCCCTCAATGTGTGCCATTCATTTATGTTTCTCTCACATGCCTGATGCTTTTATCTAAAGCAGCTTGCAGCTGAGATGTACAACTGAGCAATTGAGGCCTTGCTCAAGGGCCCAACATTGGAAACTTTGTGCTGCTGGGATTTAACCTAATGATTTTCTGAGTTTCCGAGCCCAGTGCCTTAACCACTGAGGCACAACTGCCCATTTAGATCATGTCTTAGAAGGAGAGACTCACAGAGAAGACCACACACCAGATCAGTCAGTGAATTAAAAAAAATGTAGACATGCCTTAAATGGAGCAGATAATCTGGATCAGAGCTATTCAACTCTAGATACATACAATTCCTTGCTTAGAAAATTCCAGATAGGCAACTAACGAGACTAAATAGCGACATCAGACACTTTTTAATTGCTTAATGCTTTATTGCAAAAAGTAATGCACAGCAATGTGTGGAACTTTAAGTTACAAATTTTAACAAGTGCCACATACTCACAAACCTGAAGCAGAGCATAAACAGATCCTTTTTTTGTCCAGTCATTTTTAAACATTGTTTTGATCCTTGACATTTGTCACTTCATTAAGAAAGAAATGAAAATCTGTCAAACCCCCTCACATTCTCAATGAGCTGTGATGAATAATTGGCATAAAGGCATATGCAACAGAGAATCACAATAATTCATGTTTTTTTCAAGTGCCCAGTTCGATTTAATGAAAGTCTGTTTCAGGACTGCAGTCTGTCAGTTGACAACCCCTATTAAGGAGCATTCTGGTGTTTGGGTTTGTGACTGAGCATTATAGAGTGAGATGGACTTTTAGTAATGAAATTAACAAAGTTGGCTATTCAAATAGAAGGAGATCATTGCTAACAGTTTTTTTAAATTTTATAGCCTTTACAAACTATACAAGTTTGGTGACCAGTGTTGAAAAGCATAAATTTAACATGCAGTCTTCTCAGGTAATTTGAATATTGACTTGTAATTTTCAATGCAGGACATGGTTCCTTACCAATTATGTCAGACCACATACAGCTTTTAGCACAGCCTGGCTACAGCTTTGCACACTGACTTGCGTCATTTAAATTACTCATTATTTTATGTATACTTTTATACTTCTTAGAGCTTTGACCTCAACATGATATGGTGATTGCCTTATGTCAGTTTATCTTAACTAGACCAACCTTTCAAAGTGATATAAATCTATCAAATAGACTGTTAGAGTAGATACTGTATCAGTTTTAATAGGCTATAATATTCAGTACCAAAGTCCATCAGAAAAGTATCTGGAACTTCAGACTATATTCCAAGTATTGTAGCTAAAGATAAGAAAGTCTGATGACTATTACAGTGTTGAATTATGAATTATGAATAAGAATTATGTTCCAGGTTAGATTTCACTAGTTCAGTGCTTGTAAATTAAAGAACAGTGCATAGACTTGACTGGCTCAGGTTTTCAGGATTTCTGCTCTTCTTCTATTTTTAATTATTAACCAGTCTCACAATGCCCCATTATCATTAGGTTAGAGCCGATTTGAATGCCCACACTCTACGTTATCTATTTCTTGTCTAGATGGCATTTAAGTTTTATGTTGCCTTGGTTCATGCTATTATGACTATGAGGTCAGAAACCCTCAGAGAAGTGAGAGGTTGCTCCAAATCATTTTGGGAAGTTGAAAGAAACATGTTTAGGTGTGTTTCTCTCATTTGTATATAAGAATAGGCTTAGGAAGAGTCGTAGTTATGTGATTCATATCACACATAAATTGCGTCACTTGTACACTGGGTGCCGTTTATATTTATAGATTAAACACCTTCCCTTTATTTTTGAATGCTATATATAAAGATATCATTACGCCACCCATTTCAGCTGAACAGTAGGTTGTGGCTTATGCTGCTATTGTGGAGGCCTGACTTTCCAGCTGAGTAGATTATGCTACACCCATTATAACAGAAGATAAGTGAGGCCTGAAGGAATCAGACTGCCTTCTTGAGTCTCTTAACATATAAACATGTCCACCCTGTTTGCTTTTAAAAATCACAAGTTTTGATATGAAAGGAAATATTGGAAAATGCATTGGGAGGGACATGGAAATACAAAAAACAAACTAACTCAAAGTGTTTTAGCAGATGCTTCCTAGAATTCCACACATTTTTTCATTGTGTTTTCTTGTGCTTTTAAGAGCCTGCATGTCTGAACAATACACCAAGAATTCCCAGATGAAAAATGCCAACAGATGCAGAGTTGCTCTGACCTCAGTGCAACAGCCTCCTGAATGTTTAAGTGTTTTTGGTAGGGTCTTGGGCCTGCATGTCTGTGGCTTATATGTAGCTTGTGTAATTGACCTTGTAACCTGTATGTGATGTTACAAAATCATTTAGACACTTTTTTGTTAATGTAATCTGCTATGATCTGTCTCCTGCTTCAATTGGAAGGATGTGTACATTTGATTTTACAGACTGTCCACAAAAGGAAAATATCCTGATAAGAATTTCTGTGTTTTAATTTTTTACTCTGTCTCACAATTTATTCTCTTTTTTTCAGACATATATTGGTAGTGTGGTGATTTCTATGAACCCCTACAAGTCCCTGCCAATCTATACAGCAGACAAGGTGGAAGAGTATCGTAACCGGAACTTCTATGAGCTCAGCCCTCACATGTAAGTCCAGCCTTCTTTTTGTTCAACCTGTTCATATTGTGTAGGACGGGTTCTCAATTCACTAACAGCCATAAATACCAAACTAGATTTTTTTCCTTGTTGCAGGGATGATACCATCAAGGGTACCTCTTTTGTTCCTTTAGTATGTAGCTTGTATCTGGAAAGGTGTGCATGATGTACCTTTAATTATCTTTTAGTATAAAGATTTAAAGGTACATCAGTGGTACTTGGGCTCCATTTATGTACCTTAAATTACTTTTTATTCTCTATTTATGTATCCATATACATGTTACCTTGGTGTACCTGTCACCATCACTGTTGAGTAAAGATATACTGGATGGATGGATGGATGGATGGATGGATGGATGGATAGATAGATAGGAAGATAGATAGGAAGATAGATAGGAAGATAGAAAGGAAGATAGGAGCAAATGTACTCAAATATTGTACAGAATGCAGATTGCTCCAAAAAACACAGATCTTTCATAAAACCCAATATGGCTGTTTTACACAAACAGTGTCACTTACAGTTTCTCTTAAACTATAGATTTTATTACACTTTGTAGTTGTAGCGAATAGTCAAATATCTCACTTCATCTACACATAGTTGTTATTCAGACTAAAATCTATCAAATGAATGTCACTGCTATTAAAGTGTTTGATAAATTACTTGAAAAGGTTAAGCTGCAAAGCCCTCCCTGCATCCTGTGACCTCTGAGACCTGCTGCAGTTGTAGGTGGGGGATGGAATGTCCTTCTCTGCCACACTCCGGCTAATGGCCATCTGTGTCTCTCTGACTGTCAGAGTCAAAACAAAGCAGCTTGCTTTGTGCAATTAGCCTCTGCTTTCTATAGAAATCAGCAAACACACACAAGCCCTGTGAAAGACCAGTGGCACAGAGCCAAGAGCCACCCGCACAATAAGCCCAGCAGGATTTCTGCCTTTACCTACACCTCAGCTGCTATCTCACTCATTCGTCTCATTTCACTTCTTTAACACGTACTGTATTTACTGTATTTCTTAATAACATACACAGCTTTCTCTCCCCTTACATGTACATTAGTTATAGAAGAACTCTGGGAATTTTGGTGCATTCCATGTTTATATATTCTTGTTTATATTCAACATTTCTTTTAGTGAGTTTCTCACTCATCCTCTATCCCTGTCTTCCCTATTTGTTCCACTCTTAACCCCCACATTAGACTAAAGTTGGGGTCGATGTTCACTCCTTTTGTGATCTGTTGCCAAGCCCGGAGCTGATCCAAAACAGCTGCTTCAGCCATCGTGCTTGAGAAGCAGATCTTTTACATGATGTCGATATTCAGCTGAAAGTTGCAAAGGCTGTAAACAGTCCATAACAAGCTTCATTATCAGCAGTGCAGCAAAGTAACAATTATATGTACCTTATTTAGTTTGTGTAGTTTCTCTCAGGTCTTGTGTTCTTTGTATGTGTGTTTTTTAAATATTGTTTAAAAACTCATGTCATCGGTCATACACAAAGATGAATTTTATTACATTTGTAGCAAATTGTTAAGTCCAGAATCAATGTAATAGCCACAAATGGTACATTATGTATTGTAAAAAGAATATTTCCCTTGGCTATTTGAGTCAGTACTTTTGAACTTTCTCAGGTATATATGTCATGACCTCATTGTACTCCTTGCCTATAGGTTTTTCTGTTTGTTGACAAAAACCTGAGCTGTATTTATAGTCAACACCTCATAATCTGGATACCATCAGCATGTGTAACCAAAGAAGCTATATGGGCTCAGTCCAGGCAGCACAGTGTCATGTTGACAGTTGTATTAGTCATTGGTGTACTCATGAAATACTGGGAAATCCTGAAGTCTGTTTTTCCTTGATGAAGTGTAAAGGCTATTTAATGCTCCAGTGAGTGCAGGCTCACACCCTCACCTTTTACTTGTTTATCACCCCACCTATTTGTTTGATGGATAAACTGGAAATAGCTAACTTTCCTACTGTACTGATAAACACTGCAGGCTTTTGGGTGGTTCATAGAAGCATAAAGCATAAACCAGCCAGAACTCTGTAAGCTCCTTCTGGAAGATGTCAGTCTGGATTGAAACCAGTAATAATCAACTGAGTTGCTAGTAATACTAGTATTAGTAAGGCTTGCCAATACCATAAAGGCTGTTTAGACTGTTAACATTGAATAATTGGTTCACCAAAGAGAAGCAAATGCTACCAGTGAAATTTATTTTGGATATAAGGTTACTGCATAATCACTTTTTAAAATGTTTTCAAAATCTTGAAGCAGTAACTACAGCTTGGATAAGAGCTCTGATGGTTGTCAGAAATCATGGGATTTCATCCTCAAGATGCTTCTTGGCTGTGTAGTACCTCCATGATCCAAAAAGGCACAAGGATAGAATGTGAGAATATGTAAACAGGAAAGAGGAGGTGATATTAATGACTTTCCAGCTATTTAAATTGAAGAAATCTGAGAGTTACTCAGCTATTGGGGATTTAACTAGGCTTTCCATGCTCTAGCACAGTGAACTGTTTATTTTACCACACAACTGCTTACAAAGGTCACCTATGGAGTAAAACAGATTAAATGACAGATAAACATTTACCTGGCTTAGTAACATCCTCTGCTCATACAAGCACTGAGAGCCAAAAGCATTTTGTATGGGTTATATATGAAACGCAAGGGAAAAAAGCAATCCAATTAAAGAATCCTGAATAAAAATATATGGGAAAAGCCTGTAATGCCAAAGACAGAGTTCTAAGCATGGAAGTGGAGCTGGTGGTGTCACATCATAGTACTCTGGATTGAGCTGTAAATGAATTTGGTGTCATAAAACCTTGCTCATGCATAGCAGCTGTATAAACTGTGGGGGAGAAAAGCTTTTTAAACCTTATTTTGGGGCAAAGTCATCAACCATTTATGTGTTTCTTTTTTAAACACATTGGTGATTTTTAAAAAATCTTATTGCTGATTCTATACATGCAGTTTTTATATGCTAGTGGCTATTGAAAGTGCAGTTACGGCTCTCGGGGCCTGATCTTGTTAGCCTGAAACAACTGCCCGGGGACATTATCAAGATGCCTGTCATGTTTCAAGACCTGGGGAAGTCTTATATGTAATCTCAGATGATAGTAACTGTTATCTAATAGAGTGGAAATGTCCCTTATTAATCTCTGATTTGTTTTGCTGGTTCATGCATACAGCAGTAATTAAACTGAGTCCTCATTATAGCCATAACCAAAAGAAATTCCATTATAGTTTACTTCTCTTTACTTGGTCGAGGAGAGAGCAGTCATGTTCATTTTAACAGGGCTAGGAGAGGTCAGTCACTTTCTTTTTAATGATCATTAGCAATAGAAAATCAGTATATTTATGAAAATGTTCTTTTAAATTACACCTGTGTTAGTTTAAGACCTGTGTTGAGCTGCAGTTATAGAACCACCACTCTACATGTGCATCTCTGGGGTATTTAAAGTCACATGTAGTCCCGTATTGTCACATAGCAACATGCCTAAGGAGCTACAATGTTTCTGTAAACAAAGACTTGGTGAGAAGGCATGTGAAGCCACGGTAGTGCCATCCCTCCTCATTTTTACACACGTTTAGATAATGAAGGGAGTACAGAGGTATGTTTTTCTTGGTCACACCCAAAGGCTCGCCCATCATGGCACTATCATAAACCCCCTTCAATTACATACAGAAATCCACTTACAGTGTGCCTAGATAGTTGTTACTAGTCCCTGATATTAATGTTTAGGCTTTGAGCCTTGACAAGTGTGTAGGATCTGTGCTTTCTTGCGTATTATTTTTCATACTGAACATTTCAATGACAAAGTAAATTAGCGAGACCTATTTCTGTGACCTAGTATATTATATTTATTTATTTTATTGTGTCTGAAAATATTAGAAAATATTGGTCTTATCATTAAATGTACCTTGTGGAGAATGTTTCATATATATATTTAAGTAATTGTTCTTCTGTTTTTTTCTTAACCACCAAAATGTGGTATTACCCTTTGGAGTCATTCTTGTTTTATTTAATGATTAGAAATTAGAGATGTCATTTTAGAGGCTGGCGAACTTGCCACAGTGTTTAAATTTCCAAAACCATCTGAGTCTATGCTGCCCATTCTGAACGGTCTGGGAAGAGACACGCTGAACTGCCGACTCTGGGTTTCTGTGGCCATGCTAGTGTGGTGAGGTTATTCCAGCTGAGTGTGAATACATTCACATAATTACTCACTCAATTATGTAACAGGCATGCCAGTTAACATCGACTGTTCCACTCGGCATTTACCTTATACCAAACAGTATCAAGGGTAGCTGAAGATTCTCTTTGTAACCTATTAATCTAGACTTATTCAGTTCTATCAAGAACTCCCTGACAGTGAAACTAGTGAGTAATTATTTCCTGGCTCAAGATGCTGAAGTGATGTCATATGTTGAGCTGTTTTTAGTTTACTGTACACAGAACCTGTATTTGGGAATAAAATCATGTACAGTTTACATTTGGACCTGGAAAGTGTGATGATTTTTCTCCTCTAATAAAATATCTTGTAACAATAAATTTGTACAAGAAGGAAATTGTAAAATTTGCCGTTTTAAATTGGGAATGCATGAGGCCAAGAAAGAAATATTAGAATCATGAACTAGAATTAATTTTCTTTAAAAACAAAGTTGTAGGTATGAAAATGAATCTGCATATTGACTCAGACATGAATATTTGATGTAGTGCCTGAATATTCATGTTATACTAGTGTTGGACATATCATTTATCATTGGGGGATGTTTATGATAGCATTAACATTGCAGGAGAGTATCAGCAATATGATGACAGGCTGTTGACAGATTTTACACTAATATGTGTACATATAAATGTCAGAGGAACATTGTCATTGAATGCTGAACACATCTGCTCTGCAAATATGTGTCCATTATCAGTGTGTTCATCTGAACAAACAAATTCTACCATTATATTTGAATCACTATTCTCAGTCAGAGGCAGCCTAAATCATCTATTTGTAACTATGTCTTGTTGTTCAAAACAGTAATGTGCATTTTTTTTATTTAGCTATAATCACTACAGCTATACCTAGCACTAACACATAGTTCTGTAACTGTAGCAGATCTGTTGAGGTGACAACCAACAATATATAGTGAAAATCTGTGAAAGTGATATACAGGGGTTAGACAATGAAACTGAAACACCTGTCATTTTAGTGTGGGAGGATTCATTGCTAAATTGAACCAGCCTGGTTCAATCTTCATTAATTGCACATTGCACCAGTAAGAGCAGAGTGTGAAGGTTCAATTAGCAGAGTAAGAGCACAGTTTT
>JAOVYV010000048.1:12575240-12596642 GCA_025674545.1 Hassar affinis | reverse complement strand
TAGGTAGTACATGGCTAAAAATCTAGCAGTATTATAGCTCAAAGTAACATGAATTCAGGTCTACCAGCCTTAGCATTCGATAATCCAAGTCGATGACTAAGCACTGTTGTAAGTTGCTCTGGATAAGAGCGTCTGCTAAATGCCATAAATGTAAATGTAAATGAGCAGGCGAATCCGAAGTGATCTCTGGACCTTTTGCATTGGCAGATTGCACATTCAGCCTGCTAGATCAAGGCTGCGGCCTCTCTCTTTTTATCAAAGTATGGCCATTCACCCTTCACACCTCCTGAAATACATGAAATGCAAAAGAAATTGCTGTTTCCAAACCAGCCAGTCTACAGTTTGATGTAAATATCCTGGAAGGTTAACAGCTAAAGGAACACTTGCCTGGTCTCCACATGTGTTGTAAATCCCAGGAGAAGCAGTTGGGGAAGGGCTCAGAAAGCAACTGGAAAGTACCCTCTCTTTGTTGCATGAGTTTTCGGAAAATGAACTCATTAGCTGTGTAAAACTGAAAAAGAAGACATAGTCATATTCCAAAATGAATCAGATTGACTGCAAAGTTCATATGCTTGTATGTCTTGAACATGAACTTAGTCTGTATGGGCTTTTTTTCCCTTGCTTACATTCCTGTCTATTGACTTCCCTGCTTTCTCAGGGCTTCAGTACTGACCTGACTTCTTCAGAATAGCGCTGACATTAAGCCTATTAGATAGGATAAACAAACCTTCATGGCCATTTTTGTGTTTAATTGTTAAATACAGTTTTGTGTTAAATACTACATTATTTAGTCTTAATCAGCCACACAAAAATGCATTTTAGTGACAAAGTTTTATTTTTAATTTTAAAGAACACCTTAAATATTGTTTATTTGTTGCCAAGCAAATACAGTGATGACCCAGTCCTGGTTTGGTAACTCACTCTTCTCCCTCACTTCCTGCTGGGAGGTTGGATAAACAAGCTTTGCTTCGTGTAGACTGGCCTTCCTTCAGCGTGAGCTACAATGGCTCCAACTGTAGTCTAGCAGAGACTGGTCACATGCCCATCAGCACTGGATCCAAAAAAGGTTACATTTAGGTCATGTCTTCCCCAGAGTGATGTCAAGTGATGTACTATTTTTGGCATTTTCTTCTTTGCATCCTTTGTGTGTGTGTGTGTGTGTGTGTGTGTGTGTGAGTGTGTGTGTGTGAGAGAGAGAGAGAGAGATAGATCTGCTTCATCATTTAGTCACCTCTCACTTCACATCTCTAAGGCACTCTGGTCTGCTTTAAACCCTACTAGAATTTTAGAAAGGATGTTCTCACTGTGGGGATTCAGGGCACTAGAACACACAAAAGATTGTCCCTTTGGGCCCCAGAGACACACTGCATACTTCAGCAGTGTGTTATGGTTAGAAAAGAGGCTCTAATGTTAGACTGAAAGACACAGTGTTCACTTGGTGCTTCCCTTTGCCTTCTCCTTCCTTACCTATACAGCCTAACAGAGTCAACTTTTGGTGTCTATGGGTGCCATTTTCTTGGTGAATGTAACTAAACCTTTGTAGCTTCTATGAAATCGGTTCAGGACTTTTTTAGACACTGATGTATGTTTTGCACCAGATGGAGTAGGTTGACCAGCCCCCTCTATTTAGGGAGCAGCTTTTTAGTGTTACATTCGTATAAACTTTCCCAAGCCGACACACACATACGCCTTTAATTTGGTACTGTACTGCGTGTCGTTCTGGAACAGTTCATGTGGAGCTCTGATTCAGGGTCAGCTGGCCAACTCCACACACCCAGATCACTGAGTTTACAACCAACTTCTGCCTTAGTCAGGAAAGCTTACTCAGAGTAGACAGAGTAAACAATACAGCCATCCAGTGTGTATAGGCTAAAAAAAAGCCTGCTTCATGCTTTCCGCTTCCTGATGTCCTGTATGTGTGTGCAAGATGTGTGTTGTGTGTGTTTGTTGGAGCAGGGGTTTTCCTCAAGTGTGTCTCACATACTGCCATTGTTTTTAAATTTGTGCTCAAACAAACAGCATATTTTCTATAGCCATTAGTGTAATACTTACCAGATTAGATGTATGCAAGACTGCCTGGAAATAAGGCAGCCTGTATGCTGGCCAGGAAAATGGATAGAAACTGCTAAATGGCTCAACTAAATTAAACTCTATGCTAAACCTATGGAATGTTGGTAAACCTCCTGTTGCTTTATAGAGTCTTATTTGAAGTCATAAAATAATGTGGCTGTTTGCTACATGAAGCCATATCAGAGCTTCTCAAGGTTTACATATACAAATTAGGTAAGCCTCACACTGTGTCTTTCACACCCCTCACTGTGTGTCTAAGCAATTTTTTGAACTCCTTCATGCTTCAATAGGAAAAAAGGTTTACTGCCACCTGACTGATTGCACCTCTGTGTTCTGTACCTTTTGGTCCTGTAATGCATTTATAGTCCAGCAGATCGCAATGCCATCTGGTCATCTCAGATGGAATGCTTCAATTTTCCCAGCAGCTCATTCAACATAAGGTACAGAAATCCTGCAGACTACAGAAGTCCAGGCAAAGCACATTGTGTCTCACAGTTGTACTCTGTCCAAGTCTTGTGCCATTACTTCATTTCCAAATGCTCAAGCACATTGCCAGCTTCCATACAATGGTCTATTCTGGCACAAAAGTTTTTTTTTAAAATAACGTCTTTGCATGTGACCAGTCCTGCAGACACACGCTGTACAGTATACTGACTCAGATTACACTGTAAAGCCCAGAAACTGAGGCTGGAGGTATTCTTGTATCTTCCACATCCTGTAGTGGCAGGGAAGCCTTCATAACAGCAAAGTCAAAAGGGAAACTGGAAGCTCTGTTGATGAGTCTCTGTCAGGTTTCATAGACCCTTAGAACCATGGCCAGCTGATGGTGATGTCTTCTGCTTTTACAATAGAGGGAGGGAAACAAAAGCCAAGTCTGTCACGGAAGGATCTGAGAGTTCCTTCCCTTACACTGAATCTAGTTTTTATACATGTTCAGGTGCTATATTAAGGTGTTTTCTGGCCATGGGATTGCATGAAAGGAGTAAGTTATGGATATGGCTGGGAATGTACCCCAAGGATCGGTTCCCCCTGGCACGAACAGAGCAATATAGTGTACGCTGTTAAGTGCCGGGAGGATTGCCAGGAATTGTTCACTGGGGAAAGCAATCAGGTGCTGGTGAAACAGATGGCACAACATAGAAGTGCTACCTCTTCTGGCCAGGGCCCCGCAGTTTACACTCACCTACAAGCCAGTGATGTGCACATCCTTGATAGGGAGGATCACTGGTTTGAAAGTGGAGTCAAATAGGCCATATATGTGAAGAGGGTGCGGCCATCCCTGAACCTAAGAGTACATCTTTCACCACCTTACAATGCTGTGAGCACAGCTATTCCCCAAACAGATGGAAATCGCCATTGGAGTTGATTGTTATGCAACAGTGCAGGTTTCGGTCATTATGCAAATGTGCTGCATATAAGTTTGGGATTGTTTACAATGAGCTTAGACTGAAGAAGTCTCTCAGACAAGTGATAAAACATTTCTCCACACTAAACCTTGTGTCCTGATGAAGTGATTCAACTTTCTGGGAATTACTTACCTGGATTATTGAGCATATATCATCATGTATCATGTATCCCTCTACCCCTCCATCCTTCCCTCATAACCAAGACATCTCAGACATCTCTGTTGCAACAGATTCTAGCCCAGTGATCCTCAGATGTTCTACAGCAAAATACGAATCTCCAGTGCGTACTGAGTGTTTTCCCTTGATTCTTTGTCCAGTGGGACATGTCTGATACTGGCATTGCACCTGATCCCCACTCTTCATTTTGCAGGTGATTAGCCACCAGATTAATTCCATGCTGCAGTTTCAGGCTGACCCCAGCCAGCTTATTGGCACTAGACACTGTAGTGTCTGTAGGTCACTATTTGGATGAGTTCTCCCTTTAGATCTGTTCACTAAGGGTGGGCATACTGGGAGCATTGCACAACTGTGTGGCTGTGCAAGATTATCCTGCCTTAATTTAATTCATTTTCACAATTACAAACCTTTTGGTACCAATTTTGGCTTCAGATCACTGGGTCATTTTCCTGATTTTCCTCTTAAAAAAGCTGCTCATAAAAAAGAAATATTGATACTAAGGTGCATTACTGTATTATCCATCTGAAAGTTTATCTTGGGTGATCCTGCTTTCCACCCACCACCTTCTCCTCAAGGCTACTAGTGGAAGGACATGCTATTTTCAACATTGAATCATGTTGTGGTTTTTGGCCTCAGCCCTGCCACAAGGAAACTGAAATTACAGGTCATTCTCCTGCAAGCTGGTCCTGCTGGGTGTGCCAGGCACCTCCCCAACCTCCACAAAAAAAATCCTCTTTCAGCCTCAGATCTCAGATCTTTGCCTCACCATCCTCATGCTTTGATGTTCTCAGATGTTGCTTTAGATTACCTCTTGCTAGGCTTTGTATCTAGCACAGTAATACACTGTTTAAAATTTTAAATTCAAGCATACTCATTCAGAGTGTTTCTTTTTTTTTCATTTATTTTTCCTTGTGCAGCTAAGAGGTATGTAAGATGGCCTGTGACAAAACTGATATGAGCGTCCCCTCCCTTTTGTTTGGTGACTAGACACCCCGCTGAAAGCTTATAGTAAGCAGGTGTCACCATGTGGCCTCTTTTCATATTCAGATTTAATGCATTCATATTCATCATATTCATGATAAATAAAATCATGATCTCTTCTGCCCCTCCCTGTTGCCCTGTATCCCCACTGAAGTTTGGGGTAATTCTGCTATTGTCTTCCTTTGTATGGCTTATGCTGTGCTTCCACATTCACCCACAAAGCACAAACATCTGTTCTCTAGACTCTGCACATTTCTTTCATGATGTAATGCTCCATGTCCCTCTGTCACCCTTTCTCTCTTTCTCGTGTACTGTGCCTATTTCCACATGTGCCAAGCCTCCACCCATTTCTGTTGCCATTACCACTTTTTGGAATCCTTTTTTGTTTTTTTGAACAGAGCATAGGTGGACATCCATTTGCATGCTAGTGATCATGAATAATGATAAGAAATAACTAATTCATTTGAATTTGAAAGTTCTTGATCAGGTATGTGTTTACAGAGATTCCAGGATATTTGTATGTCACTGTTAGATCCAGGGACATTATGTATATAAAATAATAGAATGGCCCGAAACTTTAGAGTGGTTATGTAATTTTAGCACGAGGCAAAAGACAGACTATTGAGGAGTGTGAGAATAATGTGGTGGGTTCCTTATTGATTTATTCTTTTGAGTGAGCATTTTGAAATGCGCAGTTATGTAGTGCCAGCTCTGAAAGAATTAGCAGGGTCTAACATAACCAATAACCTGGGGCTAGTAAAAAAAAAAAAAAAAAAGTATGTCGGGCACATTGATTGGCCAGTCAGTGGTCCGTTCAGGCAAGTGACAGCGTTTCCACCAGATCACCAATCTTACCTGTCATGCTAACTGGCGGAAACTAACTCTAGATTACCTGATTTTTGTGATTATATTTCTGGTTTGCAGTGCTGAACAAGAATAGAACTTTTTGGGCAGACCTGCCATTGCTATATTCATTGAAAAACATTGGGACTGTATGCAGAGTCAAGCACCCACCATGATGCTTAATGATGCTTTTGGCTGGGTGGTATTGTTTGTTGTTGTTGTTGTTGTTTTGTGGATTTGGAATTGAGGAGGGCAGTTCACATGATCAAACTTGAGTATATAAAAAGATCTTGAAATGTTTTGCATGGAGGAGTGTTTAAGATCCCATTACAAGTGTCTTCAACATTGTCAAACATTACAGGAAATGGTCCATCTTAATCTTGTGTGCTTTATAGTTTTTTTACTTTTTCATAAGGGATGGCAGTAATTCTGGAGTTGAGTGTGTACGTAACATATATACAGGCAGCACAGAATTCCCTGCAGACTTGAGACTCATGTGTTTCTAAATGTTTTACAGAAGGGGAAACTACATGCAACATTTCCCTCACAATCAGAGCTATTATTAGTGGTGGTTCTGGAACATTCCTGGGTAATGATTGTAGAAAAGTACAGACAGAGGGAAAACTGAGAGACCAGGCGAGTTAGCTGCCTGGCCGAGTAGATTAAAGTGTTGTGGCATAATGGAAGTAAAATAAAATGGGATCGACACAGAATGTGGGTCGTTTGAGCCTGATTGTGATTGCTACAGCATACGTCATCCGTATACTCTCTCCATTACCTCAGAGCTCCTCTCTACTGCTGACATTTGTTTTTTGTATAGTTACAGGCAAGCAAATTTAATCGCAAGCATCTTATTGTTGTATAGACTCCAGTTCTTGGACAATATGACCCATTCTTCAGTTTATTCAACCTCTATGAACTATAACTTAACATCTGAGCATTTTAAATGTGAGAACTCTAGAGGCAACATTCTATGGTGAAGTAGATGATGTTACATTTCCACGTTCATAATCATCAAAGGTGAGAGTGACTCACTATTGTGTGGCTATAGGTTACATACATAGGTTTAAGCATATTGTAAGGTTTTTTGTATATGTGATTGTGTGAGAACTTCATAATGTACATCAGCCAAGAGAAAACCACAAGTAAAGTAAAATGCCATCTCTTAATTCAACACATTTGATGATTGTTATGCGGATGCAACTTAATTCTGTCCAGGATTGCAATGTGCTGTTCTTTAGCCAACATATGGTGTGCACAAGCACTCCTAACCATGCATTTAGTCTACTCTCAGACATAAGTGAAGCAGATGAGTTTGGAAAGCCTAATTCTGATTTCAAGTTGAACTGGGAGCCTTCAATGAGTGCATGTACATCAGAATACCGTTTTATGCAAACACTAGTTAAACCTTGCAAAACCTTGCATGAGTCTAGATTTGTCAACTCTAAGTATCCTGTATTATTTATATTTTGTCTTCCAGTTATGCCCTGGCAGATGAAGCATATCGGTCTCTTCGGGATCAAGATAAGGACCAGTGCATCCTTATTACTGGAGAAAGTGGTGCAGGAAAGACTGGTAAGGCAGATGTGAGCCCTGTTAATTTGAATATGCTTCATTTTTTAAATCTACCAGGACTTGTCCTTTTGCATAGCCGAACAATATTTGATCAAAAGCGTTTGCACAGCATTTTTCAGTAGGATCATAATAATGGTTATAACTGGATACAGTATAGAAGTTACTTTAAAGATGCCAATTTTCTTATATATGCATGCTGGAAATTTATGTAAACCTACTTTGATAAAGTAGAATTAGATATTTATAGTCTTTGCACTTTTTTTGCATGTGTTGAATTTCTCTGCTGCAGTTTTGGAGTCAGCTAAAGAACCATTAATGTTTGCCAGGTGAAGTCTAGCATCAGACTGTAACTGTTACTTTAACTGTTATTACGTTGATTGTTTTGATGTGGGTATTACAATCTAATAGTCACACATGGTGGCCATCTTGTAATGTCGTAAAGGCCAAAGCTTGTCTGTCTGTTTGTGTTTACAATGCCTAATCCCTCACTAGCCATAAACTTCCTCAGTTCATTTGTTTTTATAAACTAATGATAGTTCTGCTGAAATATGGACTCTTCCTGTCTGTCATAAAATGTAGCATGCTTGTTGGGCCACAGTGAGATGATTTCAGGCGCCGTGTGATGTAGCAGTCTGCCAGGTCCGCATAGTGTTGAAGAGCGGATGAGGTTCTTCCAAGGTCTTCTCTCGGTGTGAATATGCTCCAGTTTAACCTGTCACTCCAGAACTGGCTCAGCTGAGCTTTGCTTGTGCTTTCTAGAGAGGAGCAGAGAATGATGTCAGCGTTTATAGTGGTTTATCCCATGGCTGGTGATAGATTCCTGATTCAATATAATGTGTAACCAGAATTTCTACTGCAAAATTAAACAACCAACCATCTTGTTTGCACATAAAGGGAACTTAAAAAGGTATGCTTTATTAGCATGCATATTTGTTGATCTTACATTTAATTACCTTTTTCTATTCATCATAAAGCCTTGGTTTATTAAGTGAATGCAGGTATTCCAGTGAATAAGCAAAGGGATCATTTGGGATGATGTTTGTAATCATTTTAACCTGTAGTTTAAAATCTGATTAAAGTGTTTTATTATGTAGGTCATAGAATTAATTTATAAGTGCACTTCACTGATGATCAAAATCTGTTCCACAATTAATGAAATTACATTGTTCTTGTTTTCTAGTTTGGTTAGACTACTTGTCCGTAAGAGTGTACATATCGGCTGGACTTTTTATGCTATGTTTGTTATTCACATGTTTGGTATATAATAGGGAGCTCAGTAGATTTTTTTTCTTTCCCTAGTCTCAGCAGAATGCTTTCCAGACACCCTTACTAAACAAATGTTTAATTCAATTCAATTCCATTTTATTTCTAAACCGCTTTTAACAATAGACATTGTCCTAGCAGCTTTACAAAGACATAAAATTCAGACATAGCTTATAGGTTTTGTCCCTAACTGTTATCCCGCAAGCCGGGGGCGGCGAAGGCAAGGAAAACTAACTCGGATGTTAAGAGGAAGAAACCTTGAGAGGAACCAGAATCAAAAGGGGAACCCTCATTTGGGTCACACTGGATAGTGCAATAATAAATAATCCCTTCTATAACTGAGTGCTGGGAGAACCAGAAGGTAACACAGACATGAGCCCCGGGACTTAGCAGCCAGCCACTCCACTTTCAACATATCTGTCAAACATAGGATAAATTTACATTTATTGATGATGCATATCAATGCATCATGCTCATTGTCACCTTTAGCTATCAGAGTTATTAGTGCAGCTAGTTGTCTACATAGGATCAGCAGAAAGTGTGTAAAGTGGCCCATTGGTGCACAAATCATGCTGTCTCATGCTTGAGGGAGGAGCAGTGTACAGTTAATAACAGGGTTGCCAGTTTGGGTTAGTTTAAAAAGAGTTTTATAGCAAAATAATCAGAATTAAATCAAATACCTTTCAATGAATCATACAAACAAAGCAAAGTGTAAGTGCACACAGTGTATATATTTATGTTATAGAAGCATTTCTATGCATAATGAATGATGTCTGTAGCATAAGCAAGTATCTACTTACTTGCCTCACCAAAATCAATGCTAGACATAACTTTTCTATGTTTAATGTGGCACACAGACCTGATGTCTGTGTGCCACATTAAACATAGAAAGGTTATTTAGGATAAACTGTCATTTTTATAACAGAAAAGTATATTATCTGCTTTGAACTGCATTGTTAGTTTATATTATGGGTGCTTTAGCACTTTAGTTTTTGGGCATAGATCAGTGTTAAAAACACTGCACTAATACGTAATTGCTTTTGTTTGATGACTACACTTAATTTTTCGGCAACTTAATCCTCATCTACATGAATTTTGTGCTTCCATTCACATGAAGTGACATGATTGATTCTGAAAATAAATTCATCTCTGATTTTCTCTACAATACCGTTTACTTTAAATGTTGTTCTCTCATATATTAAGTCTTCTGAAGTCCTGTTGTCTTCATTTTCCTGTTAGATATTTATTTTATCTTCTAATGAGTTTCAGCTATTTTCCCCACATAAAACATTTTTAATGTATTGTTGCTTTTAAAAAGTAAGCACAAGCATGGCAAAAAATTGACATGGAAGAGTAACATTGCATCTTGGATTAATTACATGAGAGTCTTTTGTTGAACACTGGGTCTTGGCCCTGTACCACTATAACAAGCGTCATTTCATTAGCATGATATTAAATATGGGCTAGACAGGATTTTGTGAAAGGAGGAAGTGTGTGTCTGTAGTGGATCAGGGTGGGGTGGGAAAGCTGAGCTGACCAAAATGATGTAAGGGGGATTTTGGTGTGTGCAGCCCTGTTTCATCTGGAAGTGTGTGACCTCTGACCTCTCTCATTGTGCTATATGTTCCAGAGGCCAGCAAGCTTGTGATGTCATATGTGGCTGCGGTGTGTGGGAAGGGCCAGGAGGTGAACAAGGTGAAAGAGCAGCTGCTGCAGTCTAATCCTGTGCTAGAGGGTATGTGTAAAGCTCTTTATCACATTGTCGTCATCTACATATATCTGCATCTTCATCTATAATGCATCTTATCAGTTACTTTTTCTTTATGACTCTATATTGAACCGAGTATAAATGCTGTTAATATTTATGGTAGTTAGTACATATGCCCCGATTTTAATTAAATTAAAAAATAGAAGTCACGATATATTTAACATGATGTTTATTTATTTGTTTAGGCTTTTTAGTTTCGGTGTGCAATATAATTCTGAATTCATGTCGCTTTTAGATACTACAGATGGTATCATAACTAATGCTTGCAAATTACAATTACATTGATATAATACATGATTAATATGATGTATATTGTCTTTCTGGCTTTATTTTGACTGTTGCTGGCCTGACCACTCAATCTGTCATCTGTCAAACTCCAGCATCAAGAATAGGTATCAGAGCCTCTGGAGTTTTCTCCTGATAGAATAGACATTTGATATTCACACAAAAGCAATGTCTGGTGCAAATTTGTGTTCGGTAGGTTTCCACAAAAGCAGATTATGTAGCTCACAAAGCAAGAATTTTGGCATGTTGCATCTTCTGCTGGAATTGCATTAGTTCAAATGGCTCTGAATCTCACCTCTAACCAAGCAATGATTTCAAACCTTGAAGACCATGCCTCTGGCCCTTGAACGTTTGAAAACGGGGGTGCCAAGGCATTCTTGCTACTTTTTTTTTATTTCTTATTGCCCCTCCTTCGGCTGTCTGCCTTTAACTGTTAATGGAGCGCAAAGCTCTCTGCTGCCTGGTCACAGACAGGAATGTGTGTTTTTAACGTGGGGCCACGCACAGGAAATGCCCATGAGCAATGAAGTGCCTGGGCCGAGTTCCACATCTGTGAGAGTTTAGCTGCTGCCTGTAATGATCTCCACTCCTGAGGTTCGGCAGACTTCCTGCCCCATGGCTTTACTCCTGTACTTGCTCTGTGCAGCCAGAACTCAAGTGGTGTACTCCAATGTCCAAAAACAGATTACTTCCAATTTTAACACACCAGCTCCTATCAGTCATGCTCATGAAGTTACAAGAAGTTTAATTAGAGGCTAAATCAAGATATGGGCCATAAACAGTTAAAATATAGACAATAAAAAAGTTATCATGCAAGCATGGTGTAGATAAACTACCTGGAGGGAAATTTACTATATATTTTTTTAACTTACCTTGTACTTGTTTCCTCATTGCAGCTTTTGGGAATGCCAAAACTGTGCGGAATGACAACTCCTCTCGATTTGTGAGTATCTGTCTATGTGTCTGATTTCTGTCAGTGTGCTCTAAGGCTGGCTTACACCACTTCGTTTACATAAGATTAAGCTCATGTAGTGTTGATTCTGGTAACAAACCCTGCCAGAAACAGCTCTATTTCCTCCTCTAAATGTTTTTGTGGCTATTATCATTTTGGACTCCTGGATTCTTCCATACAAAATATATTGACATGAACCATCATTCTCTTTTTTATTTCTTCTGCCTATTGACTGACGTTTGGTAATGTTTGCTAATGTATTTTGTTCACATAGTTATGACTACTGCACAAAGCAGAATTCTAATAAAACACTAGTAAATTTCCAGGCAAATACATCAAGATATATAAAAACATGCATCAGCATCTCTGGGTGTGTCTGCAAATGCTCCTGCACTGAACAGTTTGCACTGAAAAAGATTACCATCAAGGCAAAACTGTGTGTGTCTATGTATAAAAGTTGGACCTGGGAGCTTAAAGATGCTTTTTTCTCTACAGTGGATACATTATATAATGGGCTATGGCTGAGTGACTGCTGAGAGAAAAAAAGATATCACTGAAATCTACATATTAGTGTTAGTAGTACCTGATAAATGTAAAAGAAAGAAAAATAATTTAGGAATGAATATTATTCATAATAACGCCATGGCTGTGTTTTATCAGTTAATGTTAATATTGTATGTAACTGCATTTAGAGGGATCATCCAGAGGGGGAACAAAAGCATTAGATTCCAGCATGCAGATCAGAGGGGACATGGAATTGTGCAGGAGTGTTCTCACGCTCACTACATGCCTTTAAGAGAGTGTGGGGGGGGGGCTGTGGGCTGTTTTCAGATTCCTTCTCGATGTCATCGCATGATACCAGACTTCTTCAATTAGTCCAGTGCTCCAGAGTCACTCCATGTTCTGCACAAGTACTCCACAAGCCCATTAGCTACTGCTGTCAGATCTTTAAATGCTTTTTTAACTCGTATTATAATATGTCATCTTCTTCTGCACTGTGGGGGGAAAAAACAATCAGTTACTTCCCATGGCTGGCAAAATGTTTTATTGAATTTGGCTGCAGCTATAGAGGCAGGAGCTTTGAAGATCTGTTGGCTGGAGGGGGAAAGCGGGAGTGAAAGACACTTCCAGACAGGGAGGCTTACTGATACTTTTCAGTTTTAAGTTAGGATCGAGAGCAGCGTTTTTTCACCTTCACACTTTCCTCACTGGTAGTTCATTACTCCAACAAAAATGTATAGTCTACTTTATGAATAAGATTGATTAAGGGGCTGAGCTGGGGGGAGAAGTCTTGTGGAAGTCTTGCGTTTTTAACTACTGCTTCCCTGCTTTCCTCTTTATTCTGCCATTAAAAGTCACAGTGTAGATGTGGTTCCTCATGTTCAGCCTGCCACTAAGCAGTATTAAAGGCCTGGTGCAATCTCCTCACAGGGGTGGGGCACACTGGTCCTTCATATCTTATTTTGACTGTGTAGGGCTAAAATAGAAGGTAGTTTAAAGATCCTTTACTTCAATGTATTTGTAGCTCCATACTGATTTATTCAAATAGTGCCTCCTTTGTCCACAGGGGAAGTACATGGACGTGGAGTTTGATTTCAGAGGGGATCCGTTGGGCGGCGTCATCAGTAACTGTGAGTATAATTACAGGATCAATACTGGGTTGATCCATTAAATAGAACCTCACTGCGGCTCACTGTCTATTACAGAATCTGCGCTTTTTCCACAAGGTTCTCTGATCCAGCTGTGTGGTCACAGTGATGGCTACAGCAAACAGCTGTGGAGCTCTGCCCTTCTGCACACCACCCATCATGTGTTCTCCTCCTGCACTTATGCTAGTGGGTTGGGACACACTGACAAATACAGGGTGTGCTCAAAAGAGCTTGGACTTGGTCTAGCCTTTCCTGCAAGTCTTTCTCTGTCTGACACTCATGCCTTCCCGGATCATCTGCCATGGATACAGTATCCACACAACCTATTTTATGCAATGCATGGCACCCTTTGCTTCACTGTTGTGTGTTAAGGGGCTATAAATTCCCTGAAAGGGAAGATATAAAGCCTGCACCAAGATTCATTTGCCCAAACGGTGCTGCATATTGAACACACACTTTAGTGCTTTGCTTTATTCCGCAAACACTACTAACGAAAGCAGTAGTTCCCTTACGTAATACACTTTTTGTAACCTGTATCGTGTTCAAGTTGATTTGTCTATTATATGACATGTCCCTGTCCATATGAGGCGGGAACAGACTGTAAAACATCCAGAAACTTCTGTTTGTGTTTTTCCAGTGAAAGTTCATGGGCACAGCCAAACTTTCTCCTGTTGTTTCTCTGCATTTTATCTCTACTTTTTAATCTGCCCTTCTGGTTCATCGGACCTGCACGATAGCTTTCAGATTTCCATTGTTTTGACTGTATTAACACAACCAGGGACAGACACTTGGTTACTGCTATATACTTGGTCCAATGTAGCATACAACTGATTAAGATTAGCAGTCTTGTTAGCAATATTTTATGTAATTAGATGGATTTGGATTGAAGGTGATATGCCTCAAATGCTACTGTTAGTAACCCTCGTACTCTTTTCTTTTACTTTTGCCTCTCCCCAGTTTGAGTGTGATGCACATGAAACATGAAATTGGGAAAAAGGCTCATAATGAGTTTTGGATTATAGTTTAGTCCGGAGAAGAGGCCTTTAATAGACTCTTGCCTTACTGATAAGGTTTTGCCCTCGCTGGCATTGGTTAAACCAGCCCAACAAACGTCTCTCAGCATAGCCCTTAGTGTTTATTGCTCTCTCTGTGGTATGAATTATTTCCCCAAAGGCTAAGTGTAAATACATACAGATGAAGTGTATGTTAAAAATAGGTGAGGTTTATGTTTGCATGCTGTTGTTTATAGTCAATTGATGAATGTTGCTCATAAATCAAAATATTATTGACAATTTCAAATACAATTTACAACCCAAATCAGCACAATATAACATGATGATGGCATGAACGGGTCTGTATTTCGAGTCTTGAGCTCTTCTGTGTTAGGTGATATTATTTTTCTTTTTTCTTTTTGTTTTTCAAATCCCAATGGGACAAAACCAAATAACCTTGCATCCGGGATACCGTATGCCTATGCTATTCAAACTTCAGATTTGAATAAGCATGATGGAGAAAACAAATCAATTCTCTGAATAGACAGGACTGGAGATCTTCTGATTGTGATATTGGCTCTAAAAAGTGCAGTTAGTGTGTTAGTGAGGCACAATTCCCACCCTTCCAGATTTCTCCTGTTTCCTGTTCTAGTGCAAACACGGTACACAATGAGAGGCTACAAACACTGCAGATAAGTGTATGCAAATATTTGTCCCTCCTGGAAACTGACACCTTTCATCGTCTTCAGATCTCACTTGACCTTTGAAAGGGGGTCACCTTGTTGAATATTCAGCTGGCCACTGCAATGAGAAGAAGCTGTGCTTACCAATGTTATAATGCTTTCTTCCTCCAGATCTTTTGGAGAAATCTCGTGTTGTGAAGCAGCCAAGAGGAGAGAGAAACTTCCACATCTTTTACCAGCTGTTATCTGGTGCATCAGATGAAACACTCAGTAAGTCTCAACACACACTTGTATGCTCTGCTCTTATGCTTGTGACATACAGCTTTACACATGAGCTTTCTGCATGGGGTTATGCAGAGCTGAGATAAGATAAGAGTTGTTGCTGTTTTTAAACAGAAGGGAAAACCCTGGGTAACTGGGCCAGCAGCTATTCTCACTTGTTTTACTGGACCATGGCCTTTGTAGACATGTAGACACTCACTAGAAGAGAACAATGTAGTAGGCTTTAATTTCAGACACCAAATAGCTGATGGACCCTGGGGGCCGTGTGCTTTTGTAATCCTAGCTGACCATAAGTATGTTTCTGAGATATTTAATATTGGAATTGAATGGGAAGTGTCACCATAGTGGAAAATCTGGGAGTTCAGGGCTTATTCAAACTGCCTTTGAAAAAACATGTCATGTTGTTTTTTTCCCCCAGAAAAACTAAAGTTGGAACGGGACTTCAGCAAATATAATTACCTGAGTCTTGACTCTGCCACAGTCAATGGACTTGATGATGCTACAAATTTCAGGACAGTTAGGGTGAGTTATTCAGTCATATATCTTCTGCTGAAATGTGGACTTGGACTAAGGGCTACTACTCACTAGATCCTTTTGAAATGGTGGATAAAACATTCTGAGTGTGAGTTCAGTTGGATAAAAAAACAGCAGCAGGTTCAGATACCTCTCACCTCTTGCTGCATTCTTAGGTTCATACAATTACTGTATTTATATGACAATATACTAACTGTTTGCATACAGTACTATACTAGTTTTTACCACAAGGGAATGGCATGGAGCTACCTGCCTGTAGTTGTCATATGTGGTTTAGCCCCAGGATGGAGTGTGGCTGCCTTTTTGTGTTTCCTGCTTCAAACAAGTGCCGCCCGGCTGCTGTGGGATGACCATAGCCAGTATTACTCAGTTAACTTTTGATTACCAAAAGTGGAATCACAACTGTCTATATTCAGAATCATAAAGCTAAACAAAAGTATTTTTATTATAGCGTGAGAAAATAAAGGCATACTTTCCACCTTAAACTTTCTATTGAAAGACTGTGTACTTTTTTTAATAGCTGACTGGGTATAAAGAATAAGAAGATAAGAAGATAATTAGAATCCAAGTGTTTTAACAAATAGCTTCCCAAATTAGGATACTTCAATACTGAATACACATTTCTAATTATTTCATTTAACCTGCAAAATGATTAGAGTTTAGATTATTTGGTCGTTTTCAAATCAATAACCATATCTCTATCGTCTTAATGACGGAGTCTGAGATCTTAGAGCGGGGGTCTGTAGTACTGTTATATGCAGCAACTTTACACAGAGGAAAGATTAATTTAATTTCTCATGGACCAGTACTTAACAGAAACAAGTAGCTGGTGTATCCTTCCCAGTGTTTTTCAGCTTCAAAATATGGTGTCTTATATAAGAAATATAAGATTATGTTTCACCGGTTTTATCGTTTCACATAATATCAAGTTCTGTACTGGCCAGGATCATTAAATATCTGCATCCAACACAACTGGTTTGAATTACTGCAGCAGACAATGCTGTACAGTTCTCCTGAACAATAGCTCTAAGCCCAGTTTGGCTGTGCATTAAAAAAAAAAAACAAGTTCAGCCCTCCAAGTGTCTGAGTCTGCCCCTTGTGACTAAGAGATCATATCCAAATAAATGGACAATACTTGCCTTTTGAGCTTTATGATTTATTCAAACTGTTGCATGTTCCGCAAAGAACAGTCATGGTTTTTGTTGAATGACTGTCGAAACTACAAAAACAAACATAATTTAGTTTGGGTAAGATGTCCTGAATCCTGCACACAGCGGAAAACATTCATTTTACATCGTGTCTGCGCTCCTTCACATTTTGACATGCCAAATATACAGAAAAAGAGGCAGGCTATATTTACTGAAGGCTTACTCTATGATTATTGTGGCATGCTTATCTTTATCTTGTGAGTTAGGATAAGGACATAAGTGAATAGTCAAAGCTTGCTTATGCGTTTGATTTTGAAGAGGATCAGTCTAAACCTGCTATAGTAATGCTTTCAGTAGGATGAACTAAATGTATATTTCCTAACTTAATCGGTTAAACACTTTCTCCTTCACTCAAATCCTCCTCTCAAACCTATCTGAGGATCTCCTCCTTACCACAACCTTTCTGCCCTAAGATTTCCTACTTCAACCCACGGTTTCCATAACCGCAAAGAGGGCTGTGTATAATGACCAACATATCTACCATAGTCATATTAGTACATTACCTAGCAGTCTCTCTGTCTATTACTGATGTATTACTTGATGGCTGCTATTATCTGTTATTGAGCTATATTGACAGGGGAATTTTCCCTTTTCTTATCCAGAATGCCATGCAGATTGTGGGTTTCATGGAGGACGAGGTACAGTCAGTGCTGGAGCTGGTGGCTGCTGTGCTCAAACTGGGCAACATTGAATTCAAGTCTGAGTCACGTGTCAACGGCTTCGACGAGAGCCGGGTTAAGGACAAAAACGGTAAGCAATCTAACCAGTAAAGAAACTTTGTTCATCCTCTGCTTTTGCTAGTGTGGGTTGGTTAATGCAAATTATGTTCGAGAGCAAAATCTGATCAAATTATTCTACTTGCTTGAAAAAGGAAATCTCATGTAGTCGATGTGAGGTAAGTGGACCCATGTTTAATGCATTACTCTGTCTGCTGGTACACCTGGTTGGGCTCTACTGCCATCTATTGAGATTTGCCTTGGAGGTTTAAAAACCTGATACTATTTATATTTGCAAGTATTTCATTGTGGAACATGAGGTTGCTCTTGAAGAAGTTTATGCAAGCCATAATCCTGTAAATAGTTAAAATGATGTGTCATGGAGAGTACTTAGTTCTCATGAGGAATACGGAATGCTATCCATCTTCAGACACTTGCATATTTGCAATTTGTCCTGCAACGTGAACACCTTCACATGTAGTAGTGAGTGGTCTGGAAAGGGATTCCTTTTTTATAGTGCCTAAACTTCTCAAGGGTATCTAGGTCTGATATTGCCCAGATCTTTTGAAAAACCTCTAGTCTAATCTTTTATGTAAGCACTCAATAAGCAGAAATCCCACCTTAAGTAAGGCGAGGTTGTTTTTGATCATGAGACCATTTCTGTGTTATGTTGCTCTAATAGGCTATTGAATATGAGCAAAACATAAAATGCCAATGTCATTAAATATAAACTATATTGCCTTGTGGGAAAAGATTTCCATACATGAAACTTTTCTTTTTACTACTTCAACAATATGTTTATCCCTTCTGTTCTATGTGTAACACGTCTGCACTGTTCCCGTCCTAGATCTGAAGGAGATGTGTGAGCTGTTGGGCATCGATCAGTCAGTGCTGGAACGAGCCTTCAGTTTCCGCACTGTGGAAGCTAAGATGGAGAAAGTTTCAACAACACTCAATGTCGCTCAGGTTGGCTTACCTGACCTCTCTTAGCAGACATTTATCTCTGTTCCTCATCTGCCTTGTCTAGCTCTATCTCTCCTTAGGACAAACATACAGTAGTGGAATCATTCCTTTAATATTGCATCTTGAAATATTTTCAGTATGGCAACATGAACAAGTTAAATACACACACGAGAATGTCTGAACCTTGTTTCTCATTTTAAATAGCATTTAGAAAAGTAGAATAAGGGGTATTGGCACATAGGTGCTAGTTCTGAGGACAGATTTGTTTTATAATAAGCCACTCTACAGAACTGGAGCATTACTCTAAAGCTCAGACTCTTTACATGAAAACATACAACAAGATAAAGCCAACAAAGCAGGAACTTCATGTTTGCACTGAATTCATGGCTACATGTCTGAACATGGAATTCCTTTTTACCTTTAGCCTCATAGAGTGTTAATATCACTATCAGAACCTGTAGTGATTATATTCTTAGTGACACTACCCAAGGGATGTTCTGTCTGTGTGCCATTAGCATAATGTCATCTAGAGTTCAACCTCTTAGTGGGCTGCCACGCTGACGTGTTGATGGATGATCTTATACAGCCAAGGCTCAGTGCTCTTGAGACTCTTAAAACTTTTCTTTTGCCTTTTGCCTTTAACCTCTCACAGTATTAATGAAAATAATGAGAGAACGGTTATTATTAAAGCAAATAACTGGAAATTTCCTGTTTGTTTTAGGCGTATTATGCACGTGATGCACTTGCCAAAAACATATACAGCCGCATGTTTAGTTGGCTGGTGAATCGGATAAACGAAAGCATCAAGGTATGGCCCCAAAGTTACTTTGTGTTATTTTGCCATCTTTAATGCTTGGCGCTGAATAACACTGCGTCTTGTTTTATGTTTAGGCTCAGACCACAGCCCGGAAGAAGGTTATGGGGGTCCTGGATATTTATGGTTTTGAGATCTTTGAGGTAAGGTTTATCCAGGAGGAGTCATCTGCTTGTAGACTGCTTCTGTTCAGACTTGTTGGCTGATGACTAAGGGGAACAGCAACAACAAGAAAGACCTGTCTGGTCAATTAAATAGGACATAAGAGATCAAGATCATCACACACATACTATCAAGTCGCTTGTAAGAACAGTACCTCCAGTTTACACAACATAAACAAGAAGTTTCAAATTCATTACATTTCTCTGTTTAGATTTATATACCAAATCTTATGTTGTCTTAAACGTAATGTGAAAGGTATTCTTCTTTGGTGAATGTTTGTTGTCACTTCTGCTATCTGTACACAGTGTTAAACGTGGTGTTTTCCAAGTGACATTATTACCACATATGCTATGTTGTAAAGTTATAAATTCAGCTATGCCATCTGGTACCATCCACGCCTGCCTATGACGAGCATGCCTAACAGGAAATGGTTATATTTTCTGCTTGCACATAGCCTTGCGTAAGCACAGTGCTTGTTTTAACTCAATATTGCAATAATATTCACCTGTCTGTAAAATTCACCGCTGTTTATTTGCATTTGTCCATTACATTTGCCTGCTGTCTGACTGTGTTCCTTTCTCCTTAATGTTGTTGATGTTGTTAATGTTGTTTGTTGTTGTGTCTGCGACACCAGGATGGAGTAAGTACTCCTCTGAGGATATGATGTGGCAGTGTGCTTGCTGCAATTAGAACCTTTTAATCCTAGTCTTAATTTAGCCTTTCTGTCTATAATTTTATACTGCAAAGGTGCATGACCAGCTGTGAGGTGCAACATTAGCTGCAGTGTTGGCAGTGTCGGTGCACTGTACGTACCTGACATTACATATAATGGCTGTATATGTAACATATAATGCATATATATTATTTTATATATAATGGCTGTAGTAAAGTTGCACCTCTAGGTTTGAGTGGCTGAAACAGGCTGAGATTTGCAGTGCTTTTTCATGTAGTTGCTATACAGGGAATAGCTAATATGACCATGAAGCATTGATACGACCATTTTACGTTGAACCCGAGTTCACCATTACTTTAGTAAGCTTCAGGCCAGACGGCTATGTTTGTAGGAAGGCCAGCTGTAAACTGGTACTGCCAAGTTAAACAAAGAGATGACTGATTCTTTCCAGTGTACCATATGCAGCCTTGTGAATTAGTTTTGAAGCTTTTGCCTGGTGCCAAAAGCACACCAGTGGTTTTTGGTCTAACATACACCAGGTTTGTTTCAGAATGGCAGAGGTGAACACACAAAAGCCTTTCATAAAAAGACACAAAACAAGTCGTCTTTGTAGCATGGAACAGACGTTAACAAAATGCCAACTTCATCATCATCTAACCTGTAACAAAAGAATGATAACTAACACAGCCATTGTTTAATCTTTGATAATAAATACTAAGCTAACTGCTGTTGCTATATTAACACTTCACAAGAGACTGTATTGAGATATTTGTTAGTGTTAGGTAAACTAGATTTTGGTGGTACAGATACATTTGGTTATACAGATACTTATTAGAAATGCAATGTGTTAGTTATTGTTTTTTGTATTAAGTGCATGTATATTAAAAAAAGAAAAGGAGGCTAAAGGAGTCCGATGGGTTCTGGTCGGTCATAAGAGGCACTGTTTCAGTCAGAAGGTTTGCTGTGTGTAAGGTTTTAGCTGCTGTGTGCATCTGAATTATCCCAGTACATGGCAGACACATTCACATTGCCTCTGGTTTGCCCCACAGGACAACAGCTTTGAGCAGTTCATCATCAACTACTGCAATGAGAAGCTTCAGCAGATCTTCATCGAGCTCACCCTACGTGAAGAGCAGGAGGAGTATGTGCGTGAGGTAAGATACTGTAAATTTTTTCCACCATCACACTATCTGAAATGTTTAAGATCAATAGTAGTAATAGTACACTTTAAACATAATTGCTTACCAAATGAACTGGTTTTCCTGTATACAGGACTGCACTTCCCAAAGGCTTATTGTGAACATTGTTTAACTATAAAACCTCATGAAGTACAGGGGTTAGACAATGAAACTTGAAACACCTGTCATTTTAGACCACAATAATTTATTAGTATGGTGTAGGGCCTC
>JAOVYV010000048.1:12558874-12575140 GCA_025674545.1 Hassar affinis | reverse complement strand
CTTACCCTGCTAATTGAACCTTCACACTCTGCTCTTAACTGGTGCAATGTGCAATTAATGAAGATTGTCCACCAGGCTGGTCCAATTTAGCCATGAAACCTCCCACACTAAAATGACAGATGTTTCAGTTTCATTGTCTAACTCCTGTAACTTTATAACAGGCTTTCATCCACCTTGCTACATTAACCCAGAGTTGAGCATCCTCTTAATTGCCATATCATTTCATCATCCTGTCTACTTCTTCATTTGAGTGCTTACTCCTCCTCTGTGAATTTTGCACAGAATTAATCCCTCAGAACAGCATGGATAAACACACTTGTCCCCGAGAGCTTATGGGCTGTGTTTGCTTACTGAGCGCCGAGTATGTGCCCTAACGCAGCCATGACCTCCACACTGTAATATTCAGCTCTCTGGACCAGATCCAAGCTAGTACATGGGAAAATACCTCCTTGTTGGAGACTGGGGAGGAAAGTGCAGTGATCTGGGGAGAAGTCCACCCAGTCCATACTGTAGATTTCCCCTTCCACTCCTTGCCCTCCCACTTAAACTCACTCCCTCCTTATGTTGTTCACATAGCCAAATTAGCCTACAGCAGTTTTCCAGCTCAGTACTTTCACAGTTCTTGTTGGTGAAGCCTGACACATGGTGCTCCAAAATAATTTCTTTTAATTGATGAAAATATCTCTCTTATTCCCCCCCCACCACTTAACATTTGTGTGAATGCCTGGTATAAAAAGCCTGCATGGTTTTATCTTTTAAACCTAACTATCACACCCATTTGTGGTTCTTCTCCAAACTCTTGCCACAAAGTTGGAAGCTCACATTTGCATAGGATGTCCTTGTATGCTGTAGCTTTACATTTTCCCTTAACTGGAACCAAGAGTCCCAAACATAGCACAGCAATGCCCTTGTGCAAGAAGAACTAAGTGGCCTTCAAAGAGCCCTGACCTCAACCCCACTGAACACCTTTGAGATGAACTGGAACACTGCCTGCAGGCCAGGCGCCTCACCTCCTCCAAAATCTAGTGGAAAGCCTTCCCAGAAGAGTGGAAATTATTTGAATAGCAAAGGGGACTAAATCTGGAATGGTGTTTTCAAAAAACACATAGGTGTAACATTCAGTTGTCCACAAATCTTTGGACATATGTTGATTGTAATAGTATTAGAAGAATACTCACCATCACATCAAATGGCTGGAAGAGAGACATCAAATATTAATTCTTGTTTGTGTTTTATTACAGGGCATTGAATGGACCAACATTGAGTATTTCAACAATGCCATCATCTGTGACCTCATTGAAAATGTAAGTCAGGCTTTCATTGTTCATTTGTTTGTAATGTGTACCAAAAAATATATACTGTATTCAAAATATAAGTTAGTTCATAAGAACATACTATTATCCATTCACTCAGTGCTTTTTGGTATATGACCTCATTCACAGTGTAAGCTATCTTCAGTTGGTTTGTATGACCTATTTTATAACCCTCAGAACAAGAATGGGATCTTGGCCATGCTTGATGAGGAGTGTCTGCGGCCCGGGACCGTGACAGATGAGACCTTCTTGGACAAGCTGAACACTGTTTGTGCTGAACATCAGCACTTTGAGAGTCGCTTGAGCAAAAACTCAAAGTTTCTCACAGACCACAGTTTGCCTCATAACTGCTTTCGCATCCAGCACTATGCTGGCAAGGTTAGACACCCACGCACATACACACAATTGGATTGTCCATCACAAACATTAGCTTAGCTTTTGACGTACATTATTGATATGTCACCGAAAACAAAGTCTCCATACGAGTCTCCTGTTAACACCTTTTGAGAAATTTTCTAAAAATAAAAGCAATTACAATATAACAACTGATCTGTGCTGGCCTGAAATCTCAATAAGTTAGCTTTAGTAACAAGTTTATCACTCTAGACAACAGGAAATACATACTGAGTGTTAAACAAAACGCACAAATAAGTTGTAAATGGAAAAACAAAACATAAAACATAGGAATCTCACTAACTGACGAATTTCTAATTCCCTGTGTAGGTGCTGTATCGGGTAGAGGGCTTTGTGGACAAAAACAATGACCTGCTATACAGAGACCTATCCCAGGCTATGTACAAGGCCAACCACAGCTTAATGAAATTACTTTTCCCAGAGGGCAACCCTGCTAAAGTCAACCTGAAGAGGCCTCCTACAGCTGGATTCCAATTCAAAGCCTCAGTGAGCACACTCATGAGGAACTTACAGACAAAGAACCCTAACTACATTAGGTAGGAATGGCAATTAACAGCACTCCAAGACATAAGACACTTGTTTTAATAGCTGGCAGTTAAACACATAGGCAAGGTTTCAGTAATTCTCCTTGTGTTGTCCTCTTTGTGTTTCCAGATGTATCAAACCCAATGAGAAGAAGTCAGCCCAAATCTTCACAGATTCCCTGGTGTGCCACCAAGTGCGCTACCTGGGTCTGATGGAGAATGTGCGTGTTAGACGGGCAGGATATGCCTTTCGGCAAGCTTACGAACCCTGTCTGGAGCGCTACAAGATGCTCTGCAAGCAGACCTGGCCCAGTTGGAAAGGCCCTGCCAGGTCAGACCACCAGCTACAAGCATTGGAATATTTTAGGTCAATGGTGTTAGAGCAGATGCTGACTCTCAAAGACTTCAACATAGCAATGACCACAACACTACCAGGTGTCTCAAATTAAATCAGCTGTAAATGATTTTTAAAGAACATCAGTTAAACATCCTGATTACTATCACTAAAACAGATGGTTTGAGAAAACATTTATACATATGTGTGAGTATGCAAAGGGCTGAATGAATTAAGGGACAAGCCTAGGATCAAGGTTTTTGGTGTAGTTTGCATGCTTGTAATTTGCAAAGCATTTTCACACCTCGCTACAATTTAAGTGAAGTCTTTGCTTAGTTGAACTTATCTGGAAACAGGTGCGAAGAAGAAAAGCACAAAACAACACGTTTTGGATCATGTTACGACATAATGAAATGACTTCACTGTGTGCGTATATATGTATGTCAAAAAGAGGCGGTTTTAGAGGGAGTTTTGGTTTGCCATGGTGTTAGAAAGATTGGCAACCTCAATTACAATTGCTTAAAGCATTTTACTCAGTAGAATGCAAATCACAGCTTTAACTATGACCCAAACGTGTTATGTCTTGTTCTTGCTCTGGGGAGAAAAAAAACTTGCGATGTCCGGCACGTAGACAGTTATGTCTGGCTTATCTAGGGCAACAATTTGACAGTTCGTATCCAGAGTCACGGCTCCTTACAGCTATACCTAGACATGTTGCGACAGAATTCCTGCACATCACTGGCACCATAACTCACGTTTCATTGAAAAATAAGATAACGTTCTGAATCGTATCACATGTTAAAATTGCTTAAGCGGCAGCTCTGTATCTTTCAATGGTATGCTGACATCTATTGTTTCCTTGTGCTGCCTTTGTATCTGGGGCAGATTGTAGTCTTTGCTTCATTTTTCTTTGCCACGTCATACTACCAGTAGCCCCAGTTGCTTCGTTGTTTTGTCTGTTACTGTTGCTCCTACTGGTAAGGATACCTTGATCAAAAGGATAATGGAGTGAATCATGGCTTGTGTGAATGCAGGGAAGGTGTGGAGGTTCTCCTGAAAAACTTGGCGGTACCTGAAGAGGAGTTTTCATATGGGCGCTCCAAGATCTTTATCCGGAATCCCAGAACTGTGAGTAGTCTTAGACTTCTTAAATTCACTTCACTGTGCTTTTGTATATCTAAAGCTTGTGAAGTGGAATAAGCAGATATGAAATCACCAAAATTACATAGTTACTAGGAAAACACAGATAAAAGCTATGCTGAAAAGGATTTATAAATAAGTTTACTATAAAAATGTGTGTGTTCATGCTACAGTTTTGAACAGCTTTTTAAACAGGAAGTTGTTTTTCTTGAACATCGTTATCAGCCCTCCACCAAAAAAAGAGGCCAAACATATGGTTTCACTTATACATTCCTGTTTGCCAGTGTGCATGGGAAAGCAGATTGTGGTTAAAAGGCTTCAATGGAGTGAAAAAAAGTGGCTCTGTGCTACGCCTCAACGTCATAAATGGCTGAAGATGTTCAGAATGTGATGAACTTTATTATCTCCAGCTGTCCTTTAAAAACTGTATCAGTAAGTGATCGTATTCAGGCTCCTGGCTCTTCTTCTAACAACTTCCAGCTCTTCAAAGACCTGAGAAAGCTGTTTTATTTAGTTATTTGTTGTACATCTTAAAGGATGTTAGTTCCTGTTTGGCCGAGATTTAGGATATTAGTTGCTGGACTTGTTTGTAATTTTCACCAATAATATCCTTTAGTGCTCTATACAAAAGACAAATGGAACCCATCGACATCTAGGTGACACTCAAGAGTGGGATTTTGATATTAAGCTTGTGATAAATTATAGAACCAGGTCAAATGAGGTAGATCCTGCAGGGGTCTTATGATTCATTTCTTCATTCATCTTCAATAACCACTTTATTATGGTCAGGGTGGCAGTGGATTCTTAGTCTAACCCAGGAACACTTGGCAGGAAGAAGGAAATACTCCATGAATGTGATGCCAGTCCATTGCAGGGCACTATGCACACCCATTTACATACACTATTACACACATATGGCTGATTAATTGTAGTATGATTTCGAAAGGTGAGAGGAAACCAGAGAACCCTGAGGAAACCTTGCACAAACATAAAGATAATATGCAACCTGGGGTCCCTGAAACTGTGAGGCAGCACCCCTGTGCTATCTGGTGTTTTCATTTCCAGGCCTTAATATTCTTTTATCATAATAAAATATGTTCACTTTGGTGCTTTTCTTGGGCTTAATAGAAATCACCATTGCGATATAATATTTGTGTCAGGAAATCATTATAAATAAGTTATTCTTCCGTCTGGTTATTTAGTAGAAGACTACTGAAGTCTTGGGTGATTATCGTGATCGTTTGTGTGATTGATCATTGTTTGTCTGCTGACGTTTGTGTTCATACTGTGCTTTTTGCTTTCGCTCAGCTCTTTTTCCTGGAGGAGAAAAGAAGGCAGTGTCTGGAGGACTTGGCTACACTCATCCAGAAGATCTATCGTGGCTGGAAGTGCCGCACACATTTTCTGCTGCTGAAGAAGAGCCAGGTGGTGGTGGCCGCGTGGTACCGCAGATACGCTGTAGGTTTATCTTCCTCTCCATGCACAAATTGCCTCTCATTTCTTCTCTTGGCAGTTTTGACTTATTTATCAGTAAATCTATTGCTTTTTTTTTAAAACAGCACTATCATGGCACTTAGCACAGTATTTTTCTAATGCTTTTGATTACAGCAACAAAAGAAATACCAGAAGATCAAGAGCTCCTCCATAGTGGTTCAGTCTTTCATCAGAGGATGGAAGGTAGGAATATAACTCAGCATTATTCTGTGTTTCTCTTTATTTTTCCATTATTCCCTTTCGCTCATCACGCTGTCTCTCCCAGGCCCGCAGGATGCTGCGTGAACTGAAATACCAGAAGAGATGCAAAGAGGCAGTGACCACTATTGCAGCTTACTGGCATGGAACACAGGTACTGAGTCTCATCTGGAAGAAAATTAATCACAAAAGGAAACAGTTGGGCAAACATTTCATTTTCAGGTCAAGATCCACCAAACTCCACTGGCATTTGCCAACACATTATACAGTTGGTTTAAAGAACAGCACCACTGCTTTGAATCTCACTATTGCTTATTTCAGTGCTGCAATTGTCTGTTTCTTTCAATCTGCCTCTCTGTCCTTCCTCTATTCTTTCTCCTAATCTTTTTCTTCCTGTGTGTACTGCTGCCTGGCATCATTGGCTAACCCCTGCAGGCTCGCTGGGAACTGCAGCGTCTGAAGACGGAGATTCAGACTAAACGCGCTGTGTGTGTCATTTGGGCAGCCTGGTTGGGAATGAAGGTATTTAACCAGCCGGCTAGTTAGCTTCTGAGGCATTCCGAGCATCAGTCCAGTGAAACTGTGTTGTCTAGCCATCCACTAACTTCCTGTAGCTAGCTGTCTGTCCAATTTTTGTTTTGTTCATTTGTAGGCTACATTTTAAGTTGGATTCTGGGAACACACTAACATCTTCTTTAAACATTTAACTTTAAACTTTCCCCTTTGTAGCAGCATGGCATCTCTGTACTCCATGACCATTTCCTGATAACCATCAAAGACTTTTTCATTTCAGTTTTATGCTTGACTTTCTTGAGTTGCAGTGTCATGCAAGGATAGTCCTGTGTTGCCAGTATTATCTTACATGAACTCACATTATAATCAAAGTCATAATAATCTAATGTTGTGGCAGACTCTTTGCTGCTTTCTCTTATCTAATTTATCTACTTTCTCTTAATAGTCTTACCTGACCTGTGTTTCTAACTAAATGTTTCTTTACCTTCTCCAAAAATCCCTAAAAAACATCACCTAAACAAGGCTCGGCGAGAACTGCAGTGCTTAAAGCATGAGGCTCGGAGTAAACATGCCGTGTCCATCATATGGGCCGGCTGGAAAGGAACTAAGGTACTGATGATGTGTGTGAGGCTACTGTCCATGAGTTTCTTCCTTTCATCGCAACATTGAGAGGACCATGAGCCTCAGTGCCCTGGAACCCAACCCAACTCATTTCATGCATGATAAGAGTGTTGTATCATAGCTCACATGCACATAACCATAACCTGAAGCTCATATTACCTCAGATGAAGTTGTAGCTTAAGGATATCCAGACTTAAGCCTGTTTGCTCTGGCAGGATTTAAGCTCATGCAGACATACTTCCAGGTGTATGGGTAAATTGCCATGCAGCAGGCAAGCACTAATTTGGGTTCCTCCGAATGCTTTGTGTGCACCCAGTAAAAGTAAAAGCATGAGGTATATGAAGAGATATATTTGATTTTAGGATATGTCCATTCTATTTACCACATTTCTGTGCATAGTCCAACCAAACAGTTTTGTTTGGCCTTGCTTGGTTTTTTACCCATGTCTGTTTTTCTCTGTGTGTATGTGTATATGTGTGTGATGATCAGCTTGAAAGTCTGTTAGTGATTTATTTTTGCTCCATTACCTCAGTCCCATGAAATGAAATTGTGTGATTCAGAAGGATAACCCAACTGATTTAAATGCATAACTTCTGCCTAGCACCTTATCTGAAAGTACTGGTAATGGAAATACAGTGTAGCTTTGTGTGAGTGCCCACCCGTTTGCTCCTGCTCTGGGCTGGTTATGTGGCTCCTCTTCATACTGCTCTACTGTTTTCAACAGCTTCACTCTCTTCTGCATTCCTCGTCCCTCTCCCTCCTTTTCTCACAGGCACGCAGAGAGCTAAAACGGCTGAAGGAGGAGGCCAGGCGTAAGCATGCTGTCGCTGTCATTTGGGCCTACTGGTTGGGACTCAAGGTACCTGCCAACTAGTGCACTGGCCCTGTCCCATCATGAACCACTCTGTCAAAGGGGGGAAATGAAATCACACACTAATAACCTGCATCAGGGTGTCACTGTCAGATGATAAAGCTAGCCATAAAACAGACAATGATGCCGTTCATTTCTGCAGCAAATGTCTGCTTAAGAAAATGCAATTTTGCCCCATGTAAACCCTCTTCTGCATGCCTCTGACTAATGACTAAATATAAAAAAACATTGAATGCATTCAGCAGAGGTTCCTAACCACTGGGTCACAGATCAGTACTGGGTTATGAAGCCATACCAAGCTGCTACAGTGCAGTAGTAGGGGCACTATGTGAGTCTAAAGTAAAGTAAAGTAAAGTAAAGTCTGCCATTTTACACATAACATAGCTAAAACTGAAAAGTTCCTGATCAGTTTCATTTGTTAATTAAATGTTTAACCTTGATCAGTATTTCCAGGCATAACACTCAAAACACTTGTCAACGCAAAGCTAGTTAGCTAACATTAATCTAAAATTCTGTACCTCAACAAGCATCTCAAAGCGAACTACTACCATTGCTGTATACATTTCCTCTTGCACTAGACTGCCTGCATTACCCTAAACTATGCCCCATATCCCACATACTTCTCTCTCAAAACTGTTGTGGGCTTCAGTCTGGTCTGCTTTGTTTAAAAACGTTGGTAACCCTGGTATACAGTACTCAGGGACATGCTGCCATCAGGTTGACATGGATGAATGTGTAGAAAGTAAGGAAGAGATTTTCGATACTATCCATACGAGTTCACTCTCAGCCATGCTTAATGAAACGGATTCAAATCTGCTCACATAACCCAGGGGTTTAGATTGGAGATTTCCCTGTCTGTCTATCCATCTGTCTGTCTGCCTGCCTGTTCACCTCTGTGTATGTGCCTGTCCTACTGTCCGATGTGTGCATGCTTTGCCAACTAACAAACTAACTATATGTTGCTTTTTAGCGTTCTTGATGTTAAGTTCTCCTAAATCTTGTAGTTAATGTTTTTTTTGTATGATGACTAGTTCATTTTGCTTTTGCATCATCATCATCATCATCATCAGCATCAGTGTGTTAGGAGGAGATGGTGTTGTATGCTTTCCTGAAAGAGGTGACCACTGTCTTCATATTCTTAGGATTTTTTCTTTATTTGCTTAATTACAATCACAGGAATAGCATTTCTGAATTTGTTGGAATTCCTCTGGAACTGGTACATGGTCCAGTATCATCTTTCCCCTGCATTCATTTGTATGTGTATCTCCCTTTTTTTCTACTAATAAATGTTTTAAACTAACCTTGTTTCCTGAAAGGATCACTGCACAGATTTGCATCAGAATGGTCGACCAAGCATCAGTGTGATTCATTGTGAGTGATAGATTGGGCCCTCTTCCTTTTCAGGTCCGAAGGGAATACAGGAAGTACTTCAGATCGAATGCTGGCAAGAAGATCTATGAGTTCACCATCCAGAGAATTGTACGTCTGTTTCTAATTGTCCTGCGTTTACTTTCAGAATTATTGAGAGATGGCTTTGTTTAAACATGCACTTGGCGTGCGTACATTTATCTGCAGATGCAGAAGTATTTCACGGGTTTGAAGAACACATTGCCTTCAATGTCGCCAATTGATAAGAGCTGGCCACCAAGGTCTTACCTGTTCCTGGAGGGCACACATGAACAACTCCGAAAGATTTTCCATCTATGGAGGGTTAGTCCTTTTAGTCAGCAGCAACATTTTTTTATTTATAAAACACTGATCTAGCCGTTAGCGCTGTCCTAAGCATTTACTTACCCCTTTATATTTCTTTTTTATAAACGGTTTATAATTAGAACTGTATCTACTATATCTGTAAGTATAAGTTTGAGCTGTGTAGTCCGTGTCTGTACATGTTTAAGCATTTGTTCTCTTTCACTTGTGAGAGGATGATGTGAGTGGATGCGAGTTCTGCATCACATCCATGTGCACTGATTGTTCCAACAAGGTGGAATGTAAACTTTGCAAATGGAGTTCCTCTGTACAAATTCAGATGTACTACATAAAAAAACACAACTGTGGAAGTCATCTGGCCATGCTAGTTTACATCTTAATTAACTAATAATATAGCTTACCTCATACCCTTTTTTCTTTGATGAATATTTTCATATTAAATGTGTTTATTAAGCTATATAATTCACATAATGTGTTCAGTATGTATGTATTTATGCCAGGAATGAGCAGTCTGCTTGAACCCTTTGGTCAATCTAGAAATAGTTATATATAAAATATCCCTTCTAACCCTCTCTAAATCTTCCCCACTGCCTCCTGAAATTCAGTGCAAGAAATACAGAAGCCAGTTCACAGAAGAGAAGAAAGCCATCTATGAGGAGAAACTGGAAGCCAGCAAGATCTTCAAAGACAAGAAGTCACTGTACCCCAGCAGGTATGTGTAAGCATTTACACCGTATTCGTGTGTAACATATTTTTGGACTGCGAGATGATTCTTATCTGTTCCACAGTGTGGGGCAGCCTTTCAAAGGAGATTATCTGGAGATTAACAAAAACCCAAAGTACCAGAAGCTGAACAGTGTGGTAGATGAGAAGGTGCTTCTTGCAGACGTGGTTAATAAAATCAACAGGGCCAATGGCAAGGTGAGCTTCAGGAGGCACAGCCTAAAATCAGTTTGAGCAGCTCAGCAAGTTTTAAACGCCTAATTATTGGTTTGCTGTTGTGTCTCATTTTAAGGGCGCGTCCAGAATCTTCCTCCTCACCAAGAAAAACTTTGTTCTGGCTGATCAGAAGACGGGTCAGTTAAAGGCCAGCGTACCACTTCCTGATCTTGCTAGTGTCTCTGTCAGCACACAGAATGATGGCTTCTTTGCTCTCAAACTGAAAGAGGTAAAGTGACTAATTAAATATGATGGTAAAATGTTAAATATACAGTTCTGTGCAAGTCTATTGTTTTTAGGTACAACTTTTGTTATTGATGTTTTTTTTTTAGTTCTGCATTATTGAGTCAATACAAAATCGATTTTATATCTCCAAACATTACTTTTCCAACAAGAAATTAAATGTTACATAAAAACATTTGTATGCCAGTGACAAAAGCAACACATTGCATAACAGACCACTTTTCAGACAAAAAACATAATGAAGACATAATGAAGAGTTTTGCATGCAAAAAAAAAATGTGACGGGCTCCAGAAAACCTGTGGCAGATTCTCCAAAACTACACACATTGTAGCTGGGAACACCAAATATTGACTTCCTTTAATTTATTATTGAATTATTTATAATTTAGTTACTAATTTGTTGGCTGGGGCTGTTCTTCTGTTATTCCCAGGTAATGCAAGTTAGCCATTGCATGCTGCCCTGACATCACAGGAGGACATCGCTTGTGTAGTTACAGTGGTGTTCAATAGAACAAATTTCAGCTACCTCAGACATAAGGGATAAAAGTCAGGTTTCACTGCTCTCCTAAAAATACAATTGATATAGACAGACCAACCGCTTTATTAGTCCTGGAGGGAAATTCCTGAAACTTCCTATCGTATGAAAAGTTCCAGTTATATTAATAACCATAGAATCAATGGGGATAGTAAACACTGGACTTAAAGATCCAAAATGCAGTGCAGCTCTAGGACACAGGTGCGATACCATGAGCATGATGCCACTGAGGAATGTATTTTTGTTTGTAATATAGGAAATCATTAACTAAAGTGAATTCAACATGCAAATGAAAGACGTTTAAGCTAAAAATAAATATTGGGCACTATGTTACTCATAACAATTAATATGCAAGCTTGGGTTTTTTCTTTCAAAGTACTCCAACATGTGAAATTTTGTCGAATGAAGTGATTTGTAGCATCACTTTCAGCATCACTTTATTTTAACTTCACTACACTAATGCTGTCTCTGTAGGGCACCGCATCAGCAGCCAAAGGTGACTTCTTGCTGAGCAGCAATCGATTAATAGAGATCATCACCAAAATCTATCGCACCGGGGCTGCTTCAGCCGATATGGAATCAATCAGTGTTGACATCTCAGATGAGTAGGTGTTCTTTACACTGCTTTTTATTCATACATAATAGGCATAATGACTGTATTGATTTCACTAAGTATTTATTTTCCCCATATCACTTCCAGATTCCTTGTGCAATTCAAGCAGGATAAAGTGTGTGTTAAATTCATCCAAGGCGGACCCAAGGCCAACAATCAAGTCTCCTGCAAGCGTAAAAACAACAGGCTTCTGGAGGTGTCTGTTCCATCCCCGTAATGACCAGTCAACTTTTTCCTCCCTCTCAGGGTGCCATTTCTGTGACTCTTCACCTCCAAACCCAAACTTAAACACAGTTCACAAATGGCTGTGCAATTACCATGTTCTTGTCCTTGCCATATCTTATATTTTTAAAGACTTAATCAAAGAATTCTCAAGATGCAAATATTCCATTCAGCAGTATTTGGGTACACAAGGCTGCCCTCATATTTACCTTGGGATAGAGATGGGAGGTGATGCGTTCCTCGCTGTCTTGGTTGAGGTGCATTACATTTCCTGGAATTAATAGTAACAGTTGTGATTATGATGCCATAGATGTTATGCAGTGTCTGGGCATCATGTACATGTGAATGGGTGAAGTGCTGTATGCATAGTTTGCAAGCAAGACTTTTTGTTCAATTTCCAGATTACTGCTGAAAAAATTTAACTAAGGTTGCACTTGTTTTGTTTACACAAGGGTAAAAAAAAGATATTTTGATTGGTCGGTCTTTTGATTTCTTGCCCCTCCCCCTGCACTATTTAATTCTCACAGTGTACAATTTTAGCTGAATTGCCAAAGTTTTAGAATTTTGCAACAAATCTGATCTGTTCTGGTTGACCCTATTCATAATACATTACCCTTTTTATTTACAGAGCCAAATAACATGTAATCTATAAAGCCTGAATGGTAAACTTAAAAAAAAAAAAACCTAAGGGCCTTTCGAGTCTTGCTTTTGATCAATATGTACTTTTTCAGAATAGAAAATAATTTTGTATACTACTACTTTTTTTCAAAATAGTGTGGCTCTTACTCGTGTGCAAAATTCAGTACAGCTGGAGCCCAAACTCATATGCACAAACTGCAAGTACACAACAATCCCATGTTTCATCTCTCACACCCTGCTGTGTTTAGGAAGTATCTGTGAAACTGACAGCTACAGTGATCAGGAAGACTTTGAAGAAAAGCACCACTGCATCTACCACAGTGTGATTGATTGACATTGTCAGTTGTCTGAACAGAGCTTTATCTGCTTCAATGAGGAACCTGATCAGTGCTTTTGGCATGCTGAACTGATTCTAAGGGAAATAGATTAGTTAGTCTGATGTCTAGTTTTAGAAAATGACAGAGGAATTTAAGTACACCAGAGACTAAGCTGTGCTCTTTTCCCAAAAACAGTGTAGAATGAGGATGTCCTGTCTTGCTTCATTACTCATAACTGTGTGTACACTAGCAAATTCATAAAATCTACAGGGATGGTTTTCAGGAAACCCAATTTTGTGTATGGAGCGTGCTATTAACAGAAGCTGATAAGCTTATTTATGTACTTTTCACTATATTTTTCACATTCTTATCATTGGATTATGGGTGATTCTACTTTTTTTGCTGGCAGATGGTATATGCAGTGATTTACTTGGGATTAATTCGGATGTTTTTGAGTGAAAAGCACTATAGATTGAATTCTTTTTAAATGTTGGAAAGCTAACAAAAGTATGAGGTATACCATCAAAGCACCCAGGCAAATTATATGTTCAGTTTAAGCTTCTGTCACTGATCAGGAAAGTGCGTGCTTTACTTTTAAATACACTTAATATTGAATATTTTCTCTTCATTCTTCAGTGAACATTTTGTGGTGTTAAATTTGTGAAAGTCTTGACAGACATTTCTGAGGACACAGCCCCTGGGAGATTATTTAACATTTGCTTTTGCAGGTGTTTTCAAGTCATTTTCAAGCTTTTAAGATGATCATGTAATTTTACAGTAAACAGTAGTCAAGACGAATAGATTATTGTTCCCTTTTCATGAGGGATGCATGGGGAAATTGTATGTTCTTTGATTGTGTACAGTCTTCAGTGCAGTATACTATAGTTAATCTCTGTTGTGTCAGGAAGTTCAAGAGAAAAGAACTTTGTGTCTCTTTTCAATGCCTAAATGTAATCTGGTGTATCGAGAATATGGATGTGTTTCTATAATGACTAAATGCAACAAAGTGAAAGTAGACTTTTTGCTTTTTTTAACTTAAAGCAATTAATAAATAAGTTAGGCAAATCAATGTGGTTTGATCTTATATTGTGTTTATGAATTTTTTGTTATCAGATCACGTGGGGGGGTGGGTGTTGACACACTTCATCAAATAGTGTTTATGAACTATATTATCTGAGAGCCAAATGGGGTGGAGTGGACTACACTTCATATGAGTGGGCGTCTGGGTCCATCTGCTTCCCCATCCTGCTACTTCTTAATCCTGACATTTCTTAATTTGCATTAAAATGATAAACCAAATGAGATTGGTTGTTCTCACAAGCTTTATTTGTTCATCCTAAAGACCAAGGAGTGCATAGGGGTAGAGCAGCTAGGACCAGATGTTTTCCATCACATCTGGAATGCTGTCCTGGGTGAAATTCCACAGCTTAAGGATACTGCTGGTGGCACATCCCTGAGGAGCAGACCTTGACAGATTGTACATGTTGAATGTAAAAATAGCACCCAATTACAGTGCTACCCTCAGCAAGTTCCCACCAGTCTGAAGTCTGGGAACAGAGAAGAGGCCGAACCTCCTGTGGAGTTCGCTGAAGGGGAGTGATGGGAGAGCGAAACAGGCACACCCAGCTGGATGGAAATGTTAGGAAAACTTTGTGAAATTCTTTTGGGTCGTATTTTCCCTGTAGTGCCTTTAGTCTTTGTGTTCATTTGAATGGAAGATACAGACCTGTTTCAGACTTCATGTAACTTCATAGACAGCTTATGAGAACCTTTTATATAGGGATCTCTTTAGGTTTCATCAGATATTTAAAAATAAAGCAAATAAAACGTATTCACTTGCAGTTTGTCCCCAAAATTAGCTTTATTATGAACGTGATGTTATGTGTTTATTTATTTGTTTGTTTGTTTGTTTTATACATGTTTGGGCAATGTACTGCCACCTAGTTATGTTCTTTGACTCGTGCAGTTCCTGTGTGTTAGTCTGCTACTGCCATCTAGAGGCTAGATTTTATTATTCATCGAGTTGTTTCAGATTACACAGCATATGACAAAATCATTTGCTGTTTAATTATACTGATCATTATATCATTTATATATAATGTCATTGCTTTCATTTCTTTGATAAATCATTTTTATAATATTTCATTGCCTACACAAACATATGGTGCAAAGCTGCTGGAGAAATATACAATGTAATTGGATTAGGCATCTTCCTTCAGGATGAACAAGATGTAATGTGGTCACATTGTCAGAAACTAAGAAAACTTTACTTATGACACATCAATGACAATAAGATGGCAATAAAAATTCTAAGGAAGCATAGTAGATAACAGTATACTTATAGACAAATTCTGTACTGTTACTGAATCCAACATTATTCACATTTCCAGTATATATTAATAATTAAAGGATATGCTTTGAGCAAAAGAAGACATCTAGAGCAGTGAATCTGTGGTCAGTGACTGCAGTCACACAAGTGGAAAGTAAGAGGCAAATTTCTTTGCACTTCTATTTTAATGTCTGTTATATTTATGTTGTTCTTTCTCAAGTGATGTTTCTACTTCCTGTGTTATTTCCCCTTTTTAATTTCTGTTGTTCCTCGGAACAGCTAAAGGCACAAAAATTGCCTTGGATTGGGGAGGTGAGAATCACTATTATAACATCTTTGTGCACTTGTACACGCAAACCTAAACCATCCAAAAAAAAAAGTCACAAAATAACTGAATGTATGATATAGTGTCTGATACAAATACCATTAGCATGTCCAGGGCAGTGGAGCAGTGAAGTAGGTAGCATTGCTGCCTGTGTAAATGCGTGTGTGGTGCCCTGCAATGGGCTGCAACTGGTCTCCTCAATTCCCAGATTGTTGTTCAAAGAAGCAGGTGTGCTACACAATGGTAAACATGGCCCCGTCCCAACTCTTTTGAGATGTGTTGCTGCCATGTAATAGAAAATGAACAAATATTTCAAATCATTCCATTCTGTTTTTATTTACATTTTACACAACGTCCCAACTGTTTTGGAATTGGGGTTGTGGCCCATGAGCTAACTTCTACTATAAACAGTTTCAGCTCCAGGTGATTAATGAGCTGAGCTGCAAGATTTGTGCTCATGTAGCAAAGGATTAAGCTTTCTGGTAATCAAGGATGAACAGCAGCTTTGATTCCGGTTACGCGGAGCTAGGGTTGCCACCTTTCACAAATGAAAATAAGGGACACCCACCACAGGTCGTGACCAACATGGCCCAAGTTGTCAGACTCGCATTTTATGTTGTGTTTTTTGTAAAGGGGTGATCAAGAAAGCAATTAGTCATAAATAAAATTAAATACTTTTTTAATTTTTGCTTAAAAAAATTAAAGTGAAATGAACTTTTAAAATATAAACTAAAGAAGTTGAGAACTGAATGTAACGGTATATAACTTTTATAAAAAAATGTGTAAATGTGTGCAATCTTTTGATTCAGTTTCTGTGCACAGTCAGCTCTGTTGTAGCTGAGGTTGTGTCTGACTGTGTGGTAGACCTGTGTCACCTAGCTGTGGTAACCTGGAGAGAATGTGTGAGATGACAAATTCTTCATTAAATTGAATCAGATCATTCAAACAGTTAAACAGAGGTTTAGAGTTAAT
>JAOVYV010000048.1:12509952-12525660 GCA_025674545.1 Hassar affinis | reverse complement strand
ACCCTGCTAATTGAACCTTCACACTCTGCTCTTAACTGGTGCAATGTGCAATTAATGAAGATTGGCCACCAGGCTGGCCCAATTTAGCCATGAAACTTCCCACACTAAAATGACAGGTGTTTCAGTTTCATTGTCTAACCCCTGTATATACATATAACAAATTCTGCTACCCATTTTTGTAAGTGGCTCATTTCAGTCAGCATTAAGTGTAATTTCGTTTTTATCACTTTGCATCATTTTGCAATTGTTCTCTATATCTTGACGAAATGTCCATTAAATTTAGAGACTAAATATGCATTAAAGTCTAACTGCAATTAAAAAGCCATCCCAGATACTATAAAAAAAATCTGTAGTGTTTCTATTTTAAAGCATCCTATATGAACTGCTTTGAGCCTTACTTTAGCTCCTGTCCTCAGAACCTTATCCTAAGTAGCTTTTCCAAAAGATCATTTTGGTACTGAATTGCTGATGTTTGAGATCACTGTGCAGTGTAAGTTCCCTTGTAGTCCTTCATTTTAAGGTGTAAAAAAAAAGAAACATTAAACATTTACATTTAGGCATTTAGCAGATGCCATTATCCAGAGCGACTTACAAAAAGTGCTTTAAGGTCACCGTCAACAAATATATTCTGATACTAGCTCAGATGTCTATTAAGAGTACAATCAAGTATGAGAAAAGGGTTTATTTTTGTTAATGGAAAAAAAAGAAAAAAACATAAATTGTGTGTTTATTTTCCACCTCGCTCACTATGTACAGGTAACTACATGGGGCGAGGGACAGCAGGAATGTGTGTACGATTCGTCCCTGCCCACTTGTCCAACAAGTCCTGCCGTGTGACCTCCCTATGCTACAGTGGTGATGGACAGGAGGTTCTGGTCAGCTACTCCTCCGACTACATCTACCTTTTTGACCCCAAAGACGACCGTGCCCGAGAGCTGAAGGGTCCATCTGAGGAGAGGAGAGAGGAGGTGAGCTGCATAAGCAATATAGCTGTCCATGTAGAAATAGTAGCTCATTGTGACCCTTGGGTACTGCAGCGAAAGAGAGATGTGCATTTGCAAATGCATGTTGGGGGACATAGAGGTAAGCAGGAGTCGAAAAAGAATATCTTCTATCAGTCATAGATGTAACAAATTGAACACCCCCTGAGCTGACTACTGATAACCTGTGTGGTTTTTATTTTTATTAGGTAAACACTGCTTGCCCAGTTGAGCAATTCTGACGTATATGCAAAAACTAGCCAGCTTACGGCTTCTGACATTCAGATCATGAGGCTGGGCTCATTAGATCTGCTGCTTTATGTGGGATTAAAGTTCAGGGGGGAGGTGGTGAAATGTGCTGGGTCATTGATACAGGGTCTCTGGGGCTGTCTGTGTGTATAGCAGTGCCTGGATTCCCCCATGCTCACATTCCTTTCCAAACAGAGCTGCAGACGCAGGCTGTGTTCCATTGCAGGGACAGAAATAGATTGACACTCAGAGTCAGAGAGGAGAAACCCTCAGGTCTCTCCTGAAATTAAATTTATGGGAAGAATAGACATTTTCAATATGATTTATTTTTTCTCTCTCTGTGTTTAGCTTACACTTTCAGCTTTTGGAATTTTCCACTTCTTGTGCACCTTTAGCTGTTTGTAAGCTGCAGTTTGCATCCCCAACTGTTTCTACATTAAAAAATTGTATTGTGCAATAATACCAAATGTTGGGTAATGAACAGCATTTGCAAAGAATCATAAGAGAGAAGTCTTGCAATGACCTCACCTCATTTCAATAAGGTGTTATCTGACATGCGACATGGCAGAGTTAAAACAATTATGTTTGAGGCTGTTATAAATGGTGGAAATTCAAGTTATTGCAGAATATTACAGATTAATATTACAGATTAACTTCAAAAAGCCCTATCATGATATGATATGACTTATACAGTATATGTAAGGTTTATGCTATATACCTATTGCCACATGCTCAGTTCAGTTTGTGGGCTGTTAATACGTGAGGTTGTGCCTGCTACAAATTAAAAATGAAGTCTGAGATCTGGCTTAATATCAGAGTGCAGTGCAGATTTTTTTCTGAAAATAATAGTTCAGAGTTAAGGGTCATGGCTGAAAGACAATCAGTTCGACACTTGTGAGAAGAACTGCCAGTTATGGTCACATGTAGGATCCCAAATGAAACCTAAATCTTTGAATATCTTTTGGAACTTCATTCTGGCTTTTCTTTTGTTAAACTGTTAAGTATAATTTGTACAATCAAGACAATTTTGGTAGCGATTGACCTTTCTTGTGTGTTTCTTGTAGCTAAAGCAACCCCCGGTCAAACGATTGCGTCTGAGAGGAGACTGGTCCGACACCGGCCCCCGTGCTCGACCTGAGAGTGAAAGAGAACGAGACGGTAAGATAAAAAAAAAAAAACTGTGGCCCCTCCACACATTTCACATTACACACCTCACTCTTTGCTCTGGTAGTACTGATGTTATAGGTAAATCTAGAAATGGTTTATAAAAGGTGTTTAGCAAGAGCGATTTATTGTTACTTGTTTTGTAAACATTTTATTATGTAAGATGTGTTTTCTTTCAATAAATTGGGTTTTGTTTATTAAAACACTATTTAACTTGATTTTATATAGAGTAAAAAAATGCAGTATACCAGATTATTTAATTGTAAGTCCTGAGTACACCATACTTCATGACTACATCAGTAATGTCTAATTTAGCCTCCATCTACAGTCAGATTTTTGCTCTGTATCTTACTGACTTCTCTGCTCCTCAACTCTTGTCCATCTACTCATCATTCACTATCTAATCTACTGAAGCACCTTTTAATCAGTTTTGCTATTTTTATTTTCAGAATATAAATAAGGCACAGTTTTCTTAGTGGGAGCTCATTAGCTTCTTTCTGAGAGCCAAGTCTTAGAGCTGTCTTCTAATAAAAAAGGAGAGCTTTTAGGTTTTAGGTCATTAAAGCCTTTTCTTCACCTCAGGAGAACAGAGCCCCAATGTTTCTCTGATGCAGAGGATGTCAGATATGTTATCACGCTGGTTTGAGGAGGCCAGTGAGGCCCAAAGCAGCAGAACTCGTCCACAAACTCGGCCCAGAGGTAAGACTTGTATCACCATATTGCTTTTGGTTTTGGTCCTGAAATAACTCAAGATAACACAAGATAGGGAAAATGTTAGTAATTACATGCATGACAGATCTGTTATATCAATGTAAGTATTGTTTGCAACCTACTCTATAAAAAATCTGTCAGGTTATAGCATACACTTTTGTAAGAAAAATGTCTCTCTCTCCTATTTTTTTTAAGAAATAAAAGCTAAAAGGTACTTGATGTCCTCTTCTTCCACAGGTGCGGCAGCTCGGACCCTGGGGGCGGCTGCAGCTTCAGAGAGCCCCTCTCAGGAGGCTCTGGGGGCTGCAGGCCCCATGGAGGTGGAGACTGCTACCTCTGACCATTCCACCCCACCTGCCTTGGACTCAGCCTCAGCCTCAGCCTCAGCCTCAGCCTCAGCCTCAGCCTCAGCCACAGCCACAGCCACAGCCACAGCCTCAGCCTCAGCCTCAGCCTCAGCCTCAGCCTCAGCCACAGCCACAGCCACAGCCTCAGCCTCAGCCTCAGACTCAGCTTCAGCACAGCCTCTCCCCAAATCCATCTCCTCCTCCTCAGGCTCTTCTTCCACTGTGACAGTCCTGCCTCCCTCTACTTCTTCCTCTGTGGACAACACCGCCTCCTCCTCTTCCCTGCTGTCCTCTCCAGAGTCAGAAGAGCAGAAGAGCCAGGCTGAGGTGCTGACCACCAGATCAGCCACACCTACCCCTTCCACTGAGCCTGTTCTGTCTGGTAAGAATGCCATGACTGAAAATTACTTATCACATGACCTCTATAAGTTGAGGGAAAAGTCGGTACACAAGTACACAAACACAGTTGCAGTCGTAAAGCCGTCTTTTTTTCTAGTGGTGCAGGCACACTTGATCGAGAAACCAGTTGAGGGATTCATGTGCATTTGGTAGTGTAACCAGTTTTCCACTGCAGAACTCTGATTGTAATACATTTTAAATCAGTATAAGCTAGTGCAGCTACCTAATAAAGTAGGTAATATAATTGGTAATGTAATGCTTACCACAGTTGCATTGAAACTCTGAAATATCCGTCCCAAAGCGGATGTAGTCTTTCAAAATATCCTACTTCCTTTCACAACTGAGGATCAGAAGAGTTTTTTTTCCAGTCCTAAAATGGGGAATCAATGCTCTAGAGACTACAGTGGCAAATAGTTGTGTAATTAGTTGTACATTATTTATATTTTGGTTAAGGTTCATATTATCCATTTTTCTTGTTTTTTTCAAAATTTAAGGCTGCGCATTATAAGGAAATATTGAGGGGTACATTTTCTGGAATACTATGAAATTCAGGCCTCATTTTCTGCTGACAGGCCAGTCTTATAGTATCTTTAGGATTTTAGGACAGTCAGATTTTAGTTGCAGAAAGCTGTAGTTAAATTATTATTATTATTATTATTATTATTATTATTATTATGTTATTTTGTTTCATTTAAAGATGAAGATTGTTTTCTTAAATAATCCACTGTAAGGCATCATCTCTTTAAAGTTTAATTGTATACAGTTGAGGCCAAAATGTACATACAAGATTTACATCCAACATTTAATATTCAAACTCAATTTGTCACAAGTCTACAAACTACATGTTACTAAACATTTCCTGGGGGACACAGTGGCTCGGTGGGTAGCACTGTTGCCTCACAGCAAGAAGGTCCCGGGTTCAGTCCCGGGTGGAGCGGTCTGGGTCCTTTCTGTGTTTCCGTCTGTGTTTACTCCGGGTACTCCGGTTTCCTCCCACAGTCCAAAGACATGCATGTTAGGTTAATTGGTGTCTCTAAAGCTGCTGGCTAGGCACCAGCTCTCCTGTGACCATGAACAGGAATTAAGATAAGATAAAGATAAGGTTAAGATAATGGATGGATAGATAAACATTTCCTTTGTTAAATCCTTTCTGATAATATGTCATTTCCAAATAATAGCTAAGAGACATATTTATTTAGACTTTTATTTACTGTATCACATTTTCACTGAGTCAGATATTTACATACACTTTCTTAGTATTTGTAGACTTTGCCTTTTACTGGAGCATAATGGCGTTCACAAACTTCTCACAGTACTTTGGTGGAATCTTTGCCCATTCCTCCTGACAGAACTGGTGTAACTTCTACCCCTTTTCCAGCGAGGCAGTTTCAGACCAGTGCCTAGCATCAAACTGGTTCTTTGAATTTAGACAGAAAAAGAACCGGCTCTCGGCCTAGATATAAAATAAAATGGTTCCAGAGTGGCACCAACAATTTGCTGGTCTAGAGCCAAGAACCACTTACATCGGGGACTGGGAGTGGGATTATTGTGACCAAAACTTTGTGACCGGCATTAAAAAACAGCTTGTAGCATGTAGTCTTCCTACCTTAATACAAAGAAGTGTAATGGATGTGAATGTTGTTTTCTGATTGTTTCTTGGAGGTTGCCTTTTAAAGCAAACAGACCTAAGTGCATTTCATTACTTGGATTAAATCACAGACGTGTTTGGGGAAAAAAAAAAAATCTTGAAAGCGCAGCAGCTCTTGGATGTATCGGTGATATGTCTACGTTTGAATCTGACTCAAATCTTACCCTGGTGATTATTTTGTAGTCAACCCCACACCCTAAGAAAAGAATCAAGAACGATGAGCCGTTCTTTTGAACCTATTTTGAACGTCTCTGAGCCATAATATTTGTCTCCCTTCAAGCGCCGTTATTCCCATCACTAGCAGTGTTGCTACTAAGAGGAGACGTGTACAGTGACGTAACGATGTGGCTCTGCAGTGGCTCTGTCTGTGGAAAAGCAAACTGGTTCTTTGTAGGTTTGCAAGATGAACCAACTCTGAACCAACACTAGCACCTAGTTCACGTTATTGGAAATGGGGTATTAGTCAGGTTTGTAGGCTTCCTTGCTCAGACACACACTTTCAGTACAGTCCACAAATTTTCTCTGGTATTCAGGTCAGGATTTTGTCATGACCACTCATTTACTTTCAGTTTGTTGTCTATAAACCATTTCATAACAGCTTTCTGGCTAATGCCTTGAGGTTTTGCTTCAGTATTTCTAGATAATCCTTCTTCTTCATGATGATATCTCTTTTTTGAAGTGCACTAATCCCTTTTCCAGAAAAACATCCCCATAACATGAGACTATTCCACCCGTGCTTAACAGTTGGGATGATGTTCTTCGAATTAAGCCTCGCCCTTTTCTTCCATATATAGGCTTTTTTATGTCTCTTAATGGTGGAGGTACATATTTTGGTATTTGATGCCTCCAACTCCTTCACCAGTTCCTTTGTTGTCTTGGGGTTCAGTTGGATTTTTTGGAGCAAAGTTCGTTCATCCCTGAGAGTTAAATTGGGTTTTAATCCTGAACCATGTAGTGTCTGTGTAGGCCCAAGATTTTTATATTTGCATACAGTTATTTGTACAGGTGCATATGGTACCTTCATTTGATTAGAAATTGCTCATGAAGAGGAACTGGACTGGTGAATATCCACAGTTTTGTTTTCTGTGGTTTTGGCTGAGATGCTGGTAATTTTCTGTTGTATCAAGGGCAAAAAGATGCTGACTCTAAAGCTAGGCTGTTTAATAGCCAGAGCTTTTTTTCCATTAACTAAATTTCTTTCTACAACAGTTAGTTTTAACTGAGAGATTTAATTGGACAAGAGCCGTTCATGAGTGCTGATTATGTGCTGAGTATATGATTCATGTAATAATCACTCCACTTTACAGGCATGTTCTGTTACCTGTTAATTAGCCTACATGAACTATTGTTATCTTCAATTGCAACAAAACTTTGTACTGCAAGTTGAACATATTTCCAAAAATAACATTTATTAAATGTATTATTAGTTTATTTATGTGGTAACAAGCTGCTTTGTTCTACAAGCTAGTATGAAGGAAAATGTTTGGTTGCTTGACAACAGTATTTGTGTTCAGAATTCGTGAACAAATAAATCATAAACTGTTGTCACTTATTACTGTTAACTAATAATTGGCGCTCGTAGAACTGTTGTATAAAAGCCATATCACACTCGAGGTTCTGTTGTTATCTGGAATATCACAGACCATCACAGCAGTGCTGATATTGAGTGACAACAGCGCTCTATCTCATCTGATATCGCTTCATTCTAACAGTTTTGGGAATCTTCCAGACTGTTTAAAAAGACAGTCAACTCCATGTATATAAACCTTTGAACCACTGGAATTCTGATGTAGTGAATTAAAGGTGAAATAAATCTGTGTGCAAATCATTGTTTTAAAAATGTCCTTGGAAGTGAAGCAGATGTCCTGATTGACTTGCCAAAAGAAATGTACGGTAACATGAAATGTGTGAAGATTGAATATCTTTAGCCTAGATTCATGTAAACTTTTATACTCCAGTGTATGGCTTGAGTGTTTCTGTCTGCATATCTTGTCTACCGTACCACTACTGTGATGCAAGCAAAAGGCATGAATGGTTAGTTCACCACTACAGTATGTGATACAAGGCTGCTGCATTTTTTTTTTTAGTCTGCGGAGCCTCTTATCTATAATTTGCTTTATTCTGCTCTTTCTTTGCCCTGCCTTTTTTCCTCCCTTCATATTTCCTTATCTTTCTGTCTCTGCCAGAATATGGTCCCCGCAGGCTTCCGGTAAGTTTAGTGTGTAGACGTTTGCAGAGGCTGCTGCTTCTGGCTGACCCCCCTGGGCAAGGCCAACGTTCAGCCTCTCGGGCCTCACACAGCCGAACCCAGGGCCCCGATGCACAGACCTGCCCGCCAGCAGGTTACACTTCATGTTCACTAGCTAGCCATGAGCGCTGTCCTGCTGCAGCCCCTTTCCATCTAACGTTTCCCACTTCTGCTTTTTGTCCTCTAATGGCTCTGGTTTGCTGCCTAACTATAGAATTTTAGAGCACTGCATCAACTCCATGATGCCTAATACTGTGTACACATTCAAACGCACTATGGATCCGTTAATTTTGTACGGGAGTGTTTGTAATCTGTTCACAGGTTGATTTGAGAATCTGAGTTTTATAGAATCATGCTGCAGTCTTTTTTTGCATGACATTAGTATTTCGCTGTATGCGGCTCTTTGGGTAGGGTGTTTTTAATTTTTTTTCAGGAGCATTTTTTTTTTACCATCCATGCCTTTCACAAAATTATTTTTTCAGTCTGATGTCTGAGTGCAGGTTAAATTCAATTGCGAACGACCCAGAGCATTTTATGGAAGTCTCAGAGATGAACAAAGTGCAGTTTCACTAAGTCTGTAACATACCACCACTTGGCTGGCTGGAAATATGTGTACAATAACTAGAGATCAAATTGTGCACAAAGAAGACAATTTGTTCTTTATTGCTTCCTTGGCTGTTTCAGTAAGGATGAAACAGGAATAAGACCAGAGAGCAGAAGTAGAGTGATTGGAACGGCAAGTAGTATGGCTGAATTTATGCAGTCAGAATTGAGGTGAAAGGTGATTTTTATATAAAGAGCGAACATGTGGTGTGTGAGGTTTCTATTAAATTCACATTTTCTTTAAGTGGAAATGTGGAAATTCTAAAACTGGACCTGCACGAAATGACTGTTACAAACCTGCACCCCAAGTAAAACATGGATCTTAAAATGTCAGTAATTAGCCTTACAACTCCTGATCATTTTTCTTTAACACATGAGACCAAGCTGCCGTTTGGCATTACATATAAGGCATGAAAACTAATTGCGGTATATTGGTGTACGTTTTTCTGACTTGCACCCTTGTAGACAACAACTGATGGCCTGCTGTTGAGCTTCATATCCTAAGCTGCAGGTGGCATTCATGATTTAAGCATTTACTTTGGACCTAGTATCTGTTTTTACACAGGACACTTATCATCTGGACTCTGCTTGTGCTGCAGTATGATGGCTGTGTGTGATAGAGCTGTAGCATCAACCCCAGTTTCATCGTTTCTTTGCTCATTTCTTTTTTTTTTTATTTGCTTATTCAGTACATCTTGTTTGTGTTCCAGATTCCCCTTCGTCTGCGGTAAACAAACAGCTTGGATCCATGACTCTGGATGAACAGCCTGGTGCGTCACTTCACCTCTTCTGCCATTCTTACTTTTCTTTCATTCCCTTAATTCTTTTATTCTGTCCCTGCGTATTTTTCGTCACATTAAGCAGCAGTGTCTCTTCTCTCTATGGCATCGTCGTCATCATCGTCATCATCATCATCATCATATCCACTTTTAGTAAATACTACCATTTTGAAAGCAGAGGCTCAAGTAAAAGGTTAAATTATCCTGTTGTTTTTTTCCTGTTTAGATGGGCAGGAATTGTCTTTAACTTTCATATATAATATGGAATACAAGCATTCTTGTCCTTGCTAAAAATCTTAACAGCTTTTAAGTACAGTCTGTTTAGTTCAAACAGATTTAGTTCAGTTTTTTGGTTTTAAAAGAAAAAACACATTTGGGGATACTGAGCCTCTCAAGACTTGATGTACTTCTTCACAGTTCATTTATGATGAACTTCTGTGATGCTCTGCTGTGATGTTAAAAGATATATGCCTCTCACTAACTTGCACTCTGGTTTAACTGGTTAAAGGCTTTACCAGTAAACCATGCTTACAGTACTTAAAGTGTTCTTACTTTCTTCGTCACCGACTCAATCCGTACAGCACTGTGCATGTGGCTTGACGCTGTTGTTATGTTGTATTGAAATGCAAACTGTTTACACATCTTTACACATCTTGCATCACGTTACCATGAAGTGTATTAACTTTGTTGAAGCGATGTCAGTAATGTATTTACAATAATTGTTGCCTTTATTACCAAGTAACACATTTTACTCTGTTCTTCCTTCCAAATTGTTACTGGGGTGGTGGTGCTGTCACTTTCAGAATCAACTGCAATGCTTCTCTGTTGTGCACAACTCAGAAAATTCATTCCTCAGTTTTTGTAATATTGGTATTGTTTACATTCATAGCTGCAGTTCTGAAAGGATTTCAGCTGTCCGTAAACCATGTTTCTATTTCTCTTTGGTGTCTTTCTTTTTCAGGAAGCACTGAAGCATCAGGGAGTGTTTTCCGTGACATGAGTGCAAGCATCAGCCAGGCTTGTGCTGAAGATGGCACTGGAACCTGCTCCTCAAATCCTACTGCTGAAGATAGCAGTGAAGCCATTTCCTCTACTCCTGCTGCTGAAGATGACAGTGGAGCCTGCTCTTCAGGTCCAGCTGCTAAAGATGGAGCTGGCAGTGGTGGTGGTGGTGGTGGCAGTGGCGGTGCTACAGGAGGAGTGGCCTCTGGCACTGGGCGCATGGCTACAGTAGCAGGACCACCTGAGCCTGTCCTGAGTCTGCATTACAGCACGGAGGGCACCACCACCAGCACCATCAAATTAGACTTCACAGATGAGTGGTGAGCTGATCAGCACCAGACATTTTACACTGCCTCTCCCTTGTACAAGGTACTCTTGTAAAATTTGCCTACAAAGAAAGAAATTCATGACCTTACAAATTATTGTAAAATAATAGTTTGAAAACAACCAAAGCAAATAGAATGTTTTGATGTGATCCAGTTGGTGTTGGAGTTGGAGAAGAATTAGGTAATGAGTTGCAGTTAAAACAGAAGTTGGAGGAAGAGTGTATGGGTAAATGGGTAAAGGATAGAGAGGATCCGTGGTGTGATGTTGTGGTGTTAGATATACGAGGTCTGTCCGGACAGTAATGAGAATGAAATTCCAGTGCTCTGTAGGGCTTGCACACAGAGATGTGTTTTAATCTTGGGGAACAAGAAGAAATCATACATAGCCAAGTTGGGGCTATAGGATGGATATTTTTTCAGCCCAAAAGTCTCTCAGATGCCAGTGAAGTGTGACCCGGTGCATTGTCATGATGTAGGATCTCTGAAGAGGCAATCTGACAGTGCACACACAAAGCCCTTTTCCTCAAACATTCCAAAACTCCAAGGTAAAATGTTTAATTTACTTGTTTGGCCTTCTGGTACGACGTCTTTATGTATGATCAAATGAGAATCAAAAAGACAATGAACAGCGAACTGATTTTTTTATTTGCTCATGTGAGCTTCCTTTGGCAGAGGTGATGGTGATGTGTGCCATTCAGCACTTTGTCTTTTTGTCCTTTTGTCTTTTGATCTCTCTGTTCAGGAAATTGGGCTCTCTTGGGTGATTATAGGGTAGCTTGTCTATTTCAACATTTCTAGAATTTCTGATGCACTTGTACTGATTGTCACACAGAATTTAATCGTGTACTGTTGCTCCAAACTCTCTTGCATTGTTCCAGTGACGAGGCACTTCAGCAGGGTTTCACAAAAACAAATGTCTGGGCACTGCGATGGCTAGAATGCAACTGAAATGGGTCCACCCTTTTATCTGAGATCCCACTTTAGCTGACCTTGAACCTACGCACCATGTGTAAGCCCTACGGTGCGCGGGATTTTCATTCTCATTACAGTCCGGACAGACCGCGTAAAGGAAATGGGTGGGTAGAGAATATTTGTTTCACATATTGAAGGGGAGGTTAATTTTTTTAAGGGATATAATCATTTCATAGTATCTTTGTCCCCTTATTTTGTACTTAAGGGAATGCAAACTTTGCACAGCGCAACAGTATGCTGTACTGTACTGTATGCTAATATCTACCTTAAACAATTGCTAATTACTATGTTTTGATACAGTATTTCCTACAGAGCCAGTTTGTCACAAGATTCTAAAATGTCTCTTTGCATCAATGTGCAGGAGTAGTTTAGCATCTACCTCCAGAACTGGTGGTGGAGGACAAAAGCCTGCTCAAGCAAGAGAGAATCAGGAACCTGCAGCAGGAAGCCCAGAACAGGGTGAGCCATTATATCAGCAACAACAACAGCAGTCCATACTAATAAAATCTTCTGTTTAAGAACAACTGCTGTCCTCTTGTTCCTCCTAAAACCATGAACTGGCACGATCACCATCTTTGCCCCTCCTCCTTCTCTGCAGCACACGCAGAGTCGGTTCCAGAAGAGAGCGAGAACGCAGAGAGTAGCACTGAGAGGGCCTCAGGAAGCTCTCAGGGAAGCACACTGCTGCAAGACCCAGCCATTTCAGAGAATCCACCAGCAGCGGAAGGTTGCAAGAGGACTGAACCAGTTGGGGGAGGCACTCAGGGCTCCACTCAACCATCACGCAGTAACCAGAACTCGGACGACAGCGATGATGACCCAATTCTCATCCCCTCAGCCAGGTACAGAGGAGCTCAGGGACAAAGGTATGGGCTTTTAGTACTCAGAACTTGGGTCAAGTACATTTCATGTAGAGCTTCTGCTGTGAAGAAATTATAATAAAGCCCAGCCTACCCTTAATATACGTACCATCTACAATATGTATAAGACTAAATGTATTTTTCAGGTTTTACATTTAGTTGTATTTTATATTTCAACGTAGCACACCTAAGAAATAATTGTAGAATTAATGATGTGTATGCATTTTAGAAAAAAACGACTGAAGTTGTTTTTCTCATTAGGTTTAATTTCAGAGGCTCTGCAATAGGTGATAGGATAAGCAGGTATAGTGATGAAATCATTTCTAAAATAATCTAACTATAAGAAGTGAGAGGTTTGTTCATTTTAAGCATACATTAACCTTGGAGTTGTGGAGTCATGGTGGAGTGGGATTGCAAATGTTTTTTTACAGGCACTAACTATAACCTTATTTGCTTGAGTGTGTTATAAAAAATGTGTGGGTAGGTTTTAATGGTACTTCAGTCAGTGACTAACCCAGCACACGTGTGGTATGCATGCGTTTGGTCTAATCAAATATTCTTATAATCACTGTATTTGGTGCAATGCAGCAATGCGTCCACTGCTTGGGCATAAAAAATGTTTTTTTTAATGACCATTGTACTGATTTTGTTCTTATAATGTGAAAGCACATCACAACTGATTTAAAAGTGATGGCCAGTTGTGCCTTGATTATTATTTAAATGCAATCAGAATACTGCTAGCCCAGATTAATTCAACGAAGTCTATAAATTATTCTGTGTCCAGGCGCTCAGCAGCAGCCCGTATCCAGGAGCTCTTGCGCAGGAGAAAGGAAAGGCGCGAGATGGAGGAGAGTGAGACCCAGAACATCAGACGTCCGGCAGTCAAAATGATGTACAAGGGCCACCGCAACTCCAGGACCATGGTATGCTACTGTACAGTGCTGTGCAAGAAGAACTATTAATTGCCAGCAGGATAAAAGCTATGTTGTGATTTAAAATGTACAGTATTGTGTATAACAATCTGAAGTTAACTATCGTTTCTTTATCTATGAGTGCAGATAAAGGAGTCGTGTTTCTGGGGAAATAACTTTGTCATGAGTGGCTCGGACTGTGGCCATATTTTCATCTGGGACAGACACACAGGAGAGCACCTGATGCTTCTGGAGGCTGATAATCATGTAGTTAACTGTCTACAACCTCACCCTTATGACCCAAGTGAGTATCGCAGTGCTCGGCTGAAAACAGGAGTAAATCAAATCATCAAGATGTTATAGCCTCTTTTTGTATTTTGCCAGTCCTCGCCTCGTCTGGAATTGACTATGACGTCAAAATCTGGTCCCCACTTGAGCAGTCACCTTCGTTTAACAGAGACCTTGCTGAAGAGGTAGAGTAAAGCTCTTTTGCTGATTGTGTTGTAGACCAGAGACGAAGGGACCTGCTGGTATAGGAATATAATCCACTGTGGGGTGGTGTGATGGCAACCCCAAAGTGGATTATTTTTCTATAAGAACATGTCCTGAAGTGTTTTACTCCTTTTATACTGCAGCAATTTTCTAGCTGCTACCAGTATTGAATGCATGACACATTTCATAAACTGTATTTTTTAACCTTTTTTTAAATAGTGACATTAGTTCCTGTTATCATTTATAGCAGCTATAAACAGTTGTTCCCTTACCAGCCTCTTTTTTTCTCTCTTTAGAAAGTAAGGTAAATATTTCAGCTTATGAAGTAGAAAACAGAAAGCACATTTTTTCTCTTATTTTATATGTAGCTCTCGTCTGCCATACAATTCCCTGTGAAGAATAATATATTAGAACAAGCACATTCATATAAACCTGTCATTTGAATTGCAGCTGCTCAGAAACTCAACAGGCCTCTGGTGTAAAATAATATTAAGAACAAGCTCATGACTAAGAACTTGTATTCTACGTTACACTGATCAGTGATAACATTAAAACCACCTGCCTAATATGGTTCAGGTCCCCCATGTCCCACCAAAACTGCTCTAACCCATCAAGGCATGGACTCCACAAGACCTCTGAAGCTGTCCTGGGGTATCTGGCAGCAAGACACTGGCAGCTTATCCTTATCCTGTAAGTTGTGAGCTGGGGCCTCCATGGATCTGACTTTGTCCAGAATATCCCAAAGATGCTTGATGTAATTGAGATCGAGAGGCCACCTTAACACCTTGAGCTCTTTGTCATGTTCCTCAAACAATCCTGAACAATTTAGCCTTTGTTCCACACGCACATTAATGAGCTTTGGGTTCCCATCAACCAGTTGCCAGTTCACCTTTTTCACGAACACCCCTGCCGTTTTGGAGATGCCCTGACCCAGACTTCCAGCCGTCACAACTTGGCCCTTGTCAGAGTTGCTCAGATCCTTACACTTGCCCATTTATCCTGCTTCCGACACATCGACTTCACATCAACATCCCTTGATAGGTGTCATTGTAATAAGAGAATCAATGTTCCTAATGTCACCTGTCAGTGGGTTTAATGTTATGGCTGATCAGTGTATATGTGGACCTGGATGTTCAATTCATAGGTGCACTAGAGGGCAGCAGAGCTTAACATACCTCTGTAGGGTCATAATTGTCAGGTTTAGGAAATATCATAGTAGGCTAAGGAATGCAAAGGGCTCCTTTGGCTCTGTGCCTGAGACATAAGGTAATGGAACAGCTGACCGTAGTTAAATTCCTACTGTAGAAAGCCCTGTCTTATATGAGAGGTTATCCTCAACAACATTCAGAAATCCAGGTCTCCCCTTCAGGCTGCCTTTATTGCATCACTGAATAGAAGTGCTCCTCAGCCAATAAGACAGATAAATGCATAAGACATTTATATACTGTATTATGATCCTGAGTTAGTCAATGTAATATGCAACAGAGAAACTCTACTAGTCAGTCTACAACAGCAGGGAAGCTTTATACGTGGTATGATTCTGTTGTAGGTGATAGCTCGTAATGAACTGATGCTGGAAGAGACAAGAAACACCATTACAGTCCCTGCCTCCTTCATGCTTCGTATGCTGGCCTCACTCAATCATCTGCGAACAGGTGAACTTCACATTCTGTGTTGTTTGTGTCTCAGCTTTCAGCTTTGGGGTCTAAAGGCTGATTTATACTTCTGCGTTAATGCGTATTTGCGCCACAACACTGAGGGGGATTGTGGGTAAACGTGAAACACACAGATATGCTAGCGTACAGTCATCCTTGTGCGTGTCTTTGGTGTGTCTGCGCATCACTGGCAGGTTGGTGGAGAGGCATGCTGGGTAGGTCGATGGAAACATTTGATGAGACATTGTAACGTTTCTTCTGTAGCTGTCATCAAGTAGATATTAATGATGTTTAAATCAGAGTAACATAGTTAAAAGTACAGCTGAATTGTGACCAATAAAGTGTTAAACAGTAAAATTTTC
>JAOVYV010000048.1:12483178-12501424 GCA_025674545.1 Hassar affinis | reverse complement strand
ATTGGTGATGGGAAAATTGGCCCTTAGTGTGTGAATGCGAGTGTGAATGTGTGTGTGTGTGTGAGCCCTACGATGGAACCAGAGGAACCAAAGTTGTGCAGCTTGTACTTGTGACCCTCAGATTGTGACCACAGGTGAAGATAACGATGTAGACTGACTGTAAAACAGAGACGCTCGTCAAAAACAGAACTCCGGGTTCACCATGGCAGACTTGTACAGCGATCCACCTGATCCATTCTTAAACTCTGTTTTTACATCACATGAACAATTTGGATGAAGCGTTCTCAAATTGCCCTAAAACTAATTTAATAAGGAGATGTCAGTCTGGCAGGCAACAGAGACGATGGTGCACTGACATGAGGAACTTCTGATATATTCAAAACTAATTGGTGTGATTGATGAAATTACAATAAGAAAAAAAACAGAATAATTAACAACACACATTTTGAACATAAGTTCCAAAAGGGTATGAAAAATGTTTGAATTTCACAAAAGGGACTGGGTTGAAATGTCATTTGTAAACTGAACTACTTCAAGTACAGTGCGTCTTCAGAGTCATTGCACACTTGCCAAAAATTAAGTATACTTGTCAATGTGGTTTCTGTGGGTCTCAATAAAAATTATCAAATGTGGGCTCCACTGCACATATGAAAACAGGTGGTAGCCACTGAGAGCATCTTTAAATATACAGTACTTTGCAAAAGTCTTTAGACACCCTTTTTGTTTTTTAGGTGCAACTTTTGTTATTATTTTTTAGTTCTGCAAAATTAAATGTTACACAAAAATGTTTGGATGTCAGTAACGAAAGCAACACATCACATAACAGACCACTTTTCAGACAAAAAAAAAAAACACATCATGAAGACTGCTGGGTTTTGCATGCAAAAAAGAAGTAAGTGTGACAGACAAAGACAGACAGACAGAGCTGTGGCAGATTCTCCAAGATGCTCAGTAACTTAACTTAAAAGCTAACTTCCTTATAAAACTGCACACACTGTGAAACACCTGGGAACACTGTTTAAAAAAAGGCACAGTAAATATTGCCTTCCTTTAGTTTATTACTGTTTACTGCACTTTAGTGTTTCCTTCATTATTTTGGAAGGCATCTTTACTTTACAGCGAGCCTCATGCATGTGCCCAAGACTTCTGCATCGTACTGTACAGTAAACAATCGGCAAGTTTTACATGGAGAATCTGCCACAGCTCTTCTGGAGACTTTGTCTGTCACACTTACTTCTTTTTTTTTTTGCATGCAAAATCCAGCAGCCTTCATTATGTGTTTTTGTGTCATTTTTTGTTGAAAAAGTAACATTTAGAAATCTAAAATTAAAACAAATGTACCTAAAAACATTGTGCCTAAGAATTAGGGACAGACTCCTTCATGCGGTTTGCATGATGTGACGCTGCTCATGGACTTCTCTTAGCTAATAAATAAACGTCTTCACAACCTTCATGTCTTATTGTTTTAACAAAACCAAATCATTCCAAGCACCAGTAACAGAACCGGTGTCAAATCTGCAAAGAACATAATTTACAAAAGTACTCGTTATCAGCAGTTTAAACTAGTGTTTGCTAGCAAAATTTATTGGGTAGTAAAAACAATGAAATAAAAATAAATAAATAAGGGTTAGCAAGCTAGCCAGGGTTGCTAATGTAGCTTTCTGGCGCAACATTGTTCTTATGCAAGTCGAGAAGAACCGCGATGTGGGTTCGCCTCAGAGTCTTCTTCCATTAAACATGAAAACGTCCTGAAACACGCTTTAACGTTTCATTTGAGGAGAGCAGCAGGACCACAACTATTTATTTTTCTCCGACTCCTTTCTACAACTCGTCTCCCGGTGAGAGACGGAAAGAGAGAAATAAAGGGGGAGAGAGAGGGAGAGAGATAAAGCGAAAGAGAGAAAGGGTTAAGAAGTTGAGCGCAGACTGCAGAAGTAACGTTAGCTAAATCAGCTAGCGACACTGTGTGTGTGTGTATAAAGGAATGAAAGTTTCTGCTCAGTCAGGTCGCTAACTCAGGCTTTATAAAGGCTCCTCACCTCGACACAGAGATGCTTCAGACTCTCGGCGTCCCGGGAGAACATGGTACAAGCCGGGTTTGGACCGGTTTCCCTGAAGAAACTAGTAGCAGCGTGTGATTTGGGAATGCATTTTCCATGGGAGTAAGCCTTCTTTGTGGTGGTCGGTGCGGATAAAGAAGAGGGCAGTCCTTGGGTTTATAATGGCGTCTGAATCCCAGGGCTGAAAACTTCCCTCAATCCCTTTCCCCTTCCCACAGACTCCACAAAGCAACACTCCCCTAACCAAGCCCGGGTGGGCGCTCCGGCTGGGCGCTCCGGCTGGGAATACCTCTCAGTTTTATCTGACTCAAACTGATCGACTCTTACTCCTTTTGTGTCTGTGTATTAAAGGAAAACAAACTACTTGCATGTATTGTTTCATACTCCGGATTTCTCACCTGTGTATAAAATCCTCACCATTTTCCCACATCCTGAATTAAACCAAACGATTGTTTTCGAAAGAAATCGTCAACAGATTAGCATTTCACATTAAACACTTTCAGTATCGTGAGGTGGATAAAAAATATTCCCGCATTATTTTTGCATAAGGATCATGTGTGAATCTCAGCCAATCCAATCCCCTCACCAGAACCCCTGCTGCTATAATGAAGTTCACTACAAAGCATGCAGAGGGCTTTATTTCATAACCCCAGCCAATGATCTGAAACTTTTTGTTAACTGTAAAATAACTTCAAGTGCAGATTTATTCCATGGACATGATTTAAATGTGTATAATATTTTTTTTGTCTATTTATTGGATACAAAGCTTTTTTATTCCTGAGCTTTCAACTAATGAAACATATTAGATGTTAGGTGACATTATTTATAGCCTGACCTGTTAGGGGTCAAGTCAAAACTAGGTCAAAACTAAATTTCTACCCTAAACTGGTAGAACTCATCAGCGCTTGGTCTGATCATCTGACAGATTCACACAATTGTATATAATAAAAGTGAGTTGGTCTGAGTTGATCTTAAATGCAAATGAGTTTAAAGGCTTGCAAGGCTTGCCCTGTTTGTGTATGTTGTGCCAGCCCTGCTGCAAACTCTTGATGGACATCACTGTAAATGTACACATTCTCACTAACTGTGCAGGCACCTCATTCATACTTTGCATATGTGCAAATATAAATAGAAAAATATGTGCAAATAAAAACATCTTGAACTGCGACAGAAGATCAATTAAAACTGTGAAATCACCCTTATTACACACTGCTCTATAATTTCTGCTTCCATTACAGTGCTGAAGTGCAACAGTGTGCAAAGTCATGCTTGAACCAAATCGCCGCTTGCGGCTATATTTAATAAATTAAACTTGTCAATTTGCATGACCAGAGAAATAGGCTGGTAATTCAGCCTAGAACTCAATAATTAATATAATAATAACACAAAACCTTGCAGGTGTGATTTTCACGACTGAAACAGAAATCATGCGTCACACACCCCAGTGAGATACATCGAAAACCATTGGGCTATGCTATGACATAGCCTCCTTTAGAGAAGCATTATGTTCAGCTGCATCCTCAAATCACAAAAATAATACTACCATTTTGTCTCATCTACATTGGTAATTTTAATACAGAATTATCAGTGGCAAACTTTAAAAACGTGTATAGAAAATGAAAATCAAAAACGTATAGACATAGTACAGAACCATGAAACAAATATTTTTGGATAATTGGCATTATTCAAAATCACATCCGAGTAGTTCAATCCTCATGGTGGCAGCATTCTGCCATTTTGTAGGAATAATTCTGATAAATCTGGAGAAGATTGGAGGGTAGATATAATTTTTCACATGGCTGTTGTTATCAGAGTTTCCCATGAATGTCTGAAAAAAAACAGAAAAAAGATGAAATCAGAAACCAGCGTACCAGTTGTACCAGTGCTGTACTAAAATCCTTTGTTCACCCATGTTCAGTGAGATACCTTTATTTCATAGTCCTCGTTGTCTGAATACTTGGTCCATTTCTTGCCATCGTCACTGTACTCTAAAACATACATGGTTACAAACATCTCTGTACTCAGTGACTTTGCTCCCTGGGTAACGATTCCAGTGATTTTCTTGACGTCTTTTAGTTCTACCTGGAGCCATGGCTGCATGTCATTACTCTGTGGAGGGAAAACAATATCAGAATGTTATGAATGAATGGATGAAGAATTGGTGCAAGCAAATTATGATTTGTGTGTTAGATACCTTGGCTTGCCAAGCATTGACGGATCCTTGTTTATCAAGACGGCCCAACCAAGGCTGCCACTGTCTAGAATACCAGTTGGAAGCAACAGAACTGGAGGTGATCTGATGATCGTTTATATATCCACTCTGCATTCCCAAAGGTACAGAACACCCTGCAAACATGCATATTAGTCCTGTTCTAGCAAGGGGTTCACATAATTGATACAGAAAACATGTGTGGTGAAAAATTGTGCATAATGGTCTGTCACAATTATTCAAACGCATGCCTCTATTTGACCACAGAACAAGACGGCAAGAGATAAAAAGATCATTAGAAAGATTCATACTTTTGACAGATGACTGGTTTTCAGTAGAACTGACATTAATGCATAACAGAGATGCTTAACTTGTATGAGTTACTTTTTATTTAAAGGTTTGTAGCTACTGACCACTTCTAACTGCCATAATGGCCAAGGACACATCAATGTGCATGAGTCATTTTTGAGAAAAGTGGCTAAATGATGCTGAAAGAAAAAATGCAATACAGAAGCTAAAAAATGTAATCATCCAGTGCTTTGATTTCTGAAGGTGAATAAATAAAGTGCCTGTTTTCTGATCTTTTAGTCAGTCTACCTGGCCCAAAGAGGAGCAAGACATTTCCATTTTTCTATACAGACTTCACAGTGAAATAATTCAGAAGACTGATGACTGATGTCTCTATTGAGACCATCTGCTTTTGGAGAAGGGACACACTTAAAGCATGTTGGGAAACATTTTACAGTGAACTCTGTGCATGATCTGGCCAATATTATTAATATCAGCAGGTCAGATGGCTATTATACTCAGAAAATAGTTTTATCTCATTCTGCCTAAAAGCATTGCAGTGTATGAGAGGGGATTTTCACAGCTCAGCATTATTTCAGGAATATGTACAGAAGCCCCTTCGCTTTGATGAATGTTCTTTTTTTTGATGAACATTTATATTTGAAACATTTAACTTTAAGCCTGAACTGAAGCAAGTTCAATGAGATAAAAAGAAGTCCAGGAAAGTCAAAAGTAGAAAGTGGAAATGAAGGTGGGACAGAGAGTAAGTTGGATTACTCATCACTTGTACAACAGCGATCATGCAAGAACTACTATAGTACTATAGTACTCATTAGAGTACTACATGGAATACTAACATATATATATATATATATATATAAATAAAAATGTCAGTTCTTGACTATAGCTTATGTGACTTGAGCATAGTCACTATTCTATTTCTCACCTACCATCTAACTCGCATCCATAGAACTCCATGCGAAGAGTTGGATAATTATATGAATGTGAAGGGTAAAGCCTCACATAACGGCTAATAATAGGTGGGAAGAATATATTCTCCTTCACTTCATGGGCATCCCAGTTGCCTTCAAAGGTCTTGGGAAATGGGAAAAAACAGGCAAAAACAACAAAATTAGCATTTGCGAATAAAATGTCTTTGCTATGTATTGGAGTATACACTGAAGCAGTCACTTGCCTTTCTTGAAGCTTTGCTGTTTCCCTTATACCAACTCCATTTTTTGCGGTCTGTGCTGTAGAAGATTGTGTAGTTCATAACAAGGTGAGATGTGAAGATCTGTTTGGCTCCCTGTGTAGCTATTTTACTGATCACTACTGGCCGCTGGAAGTCTACCTGGACAGCATGACCAAACATTTTAATTAGTATCAAACAGGTAATTAGTTAATAACATTTTATGGGGTAATAACTTTTATTATGGGATTCATTATGGGATGATACCTGAATCCACTGGTCTGGATTTGTTGTACTCCATGCATTGTATTTTCCTGTATTATGCAGTCTGGCCAAACTGGGAAGCCAGTACCCTTGAATAATAGAATGAATTTAAATTGGATTGTTAATCATGGCTATTGTCAAACTATATGAATCATGTTACATATAATACCTGACTATAGATGTGATAATACCTCTAGAATCTGATGCTGTTACTTGGCTGTCTTTAACAGCTCCAGAAGTCAGACCAAGAGGGTGGTCGCATACTGCAAAATAAAAACAAAAAGAATGCATTTGCAAACAAGTGATGGGAGGAATTTGAGTAAGATTCTCATTTATTTATTCTGCTATCTCATTTACCATATTTGTACAGTCCCCTATTAAAGTATTGGAAAGGTAAAGCCAGTTCTTTTGTTTTTGCTGTACATTGAAGACATTTGGGTTTGAGATCAAAATATGAATATGAAATGGCAGACCACCTCTGTTATACCTAAAAGTATTGGAACAGATCATCTTAACGTACATGACACTTCGTAGTTGGTTGCATATGCCCTGCTTGCAATAAATGCACCAATTTGAATGAATAAATTATTATTTATTGATTCATTTCCTGGCGGCTTTGTTCAGTTGTTATTTGTTTTGGGAGGTTTCTCCTTTCAGTCTCCTCTTCAGGTGTACAGGTGTTCTATTAAAATGGATGTTGAGTGTATTTGTGCTCTCAACGTCTTCTTCACACAGTGGATTGTGATTCCTTCTCCCCTGTCGTGTTGAGGTTGTTGGTGAAGCCACTAATTGTTTTTTTGGGGGTTTCCTTTACAGCTCTTACAGTGTTTCTGTCCTCAACTGCTGTTGTTTTTTTGGCTGACTTGTTTGAAGTCCAGTTATTTTTCACCAGTGGTTTCTAAAGACATTTCAAATTGTTGTATTGGCTAAGCACAATGCTTGTGCAATGGCTCTGATCAATTTTCCCTCTTTTCTCTGCTTTGTAATGGCTTGCAAAGGTCTTGGTCTTCATGCTGGTTTATCCATTTTGACAAAAAATGAAGTCTTCACAGATGAAACCTAGGGCTCAAACCAAAATTAGAGTTTCAGAGCAATTAATTGTTTAAAAAGGCAATCTAATAGGGAACACCTGGGCAACAGGAAATGCCTGGCAGTCACGTTCCAATATTTTTTGATCAGGTGGGTTCAAACAAAAGATGTCATTTTTAAAGATGTTTAATGCATCTAGATGTAAATATTAGGAAATAAAAGCTGAATTTCTCATCTCATATTCATCTTTGATCTCAAACCTAAATGTCTTAAATGTACCACTCATGCTTCCTAAGTTTCACACATTTTTCACTATTCTTGCTAGATTTACTTTATGTTAAAACATTATGGTGCACTGAACAAGCTAGATGTTAGTTTTCTTTTTCAGATATGCAAGTCTGCTTACTGCACTCATCTAAAAAAAGGCCACTGTTTCTTAAACATCTATATAGATTTCATTTTCATTGAAATTCTTTGTATGTATGATATTAAACTGTGTCCAAATGGATTGATACCATTGTCTAACACTAAAAACAGGGTCTGCATCCCTCTCTGCTGGGATATTCCGACCTCGGACTCCAACATCCAGAGCCCTGGCTTTGAGGGCCACATCTCCAGAGTTGCAAAACCTCCTGCATAATAGCACCAGAAATGCAAAAATGGTTCATTAACTCATCTCAGGAATGTAAAACAACACAAAACATGAAAAAAATGCAAACCTGGTAAAAGTGGATATACTCCCTGGCGATGGGGGTCATTATGCTTGTTAAAGAAGGTTTGGCCATGAAAATTAACACTGTGGAAGTCTTTTGGAGAGCCCATGTTGATAAGATGCCAATTTACCAGCTGATTAGCGTACATGCGGAGTCCTTTAAGACTGTATATTATTCCATTGATAGCTGAAAGGACAGACGAAAATAGACAGCTGTTAAGGTACTAGTCTAGAGTTGGTTGAATCATCAAAAAAACACTAATTAGTTCAAATAAAATACCATGAAATTTGATATTTTCGTTGAAATTTGGATCCATCGTTGCTTTTCTGTTTGTCTTCTTGAGAATCTCCCAGTTTTGCTCAAAGTACCAGCTCTTGTTTTCATCAAACGTCATAAAAAGTAACATAAATTCCTGTGTGTCCATTGGATTTTTAGCCAGGGTGTCCTTCCTACAAATCAGAAGAGGCCCAATCAGGCCAGAATGGATGTCTCGCTCCTGCACGGACAAAATTAAAAAATCATCATGCAAATAATTGTTACATTGTAGCAGGTAGACAAGGCAGTCCCATTTGTGAACTTACAGGATTTACACCAGAGTAGTAGGTCCATATTCGGCAGTCAGATTCACCATTAAATGGCCCCACTTTGTCATTTACTGTCCAAATATATGTAAAAGTTGTATTGGGTTGAACTGCATCATCATACTTGTACCAGTAAGGTGAGCCATCTTCATAATTCAGCCCCTCCATATTTTTGCTATACGACACCCCATTTGCATGCAATGAGTATGGGCGGCTGGCAAGATTTCTGAACACTATCTAGAAAGACAGACTCATATTAGGCTTTAATATAGCTTTGAATTATCCTTTTGTAGTCCAAAGCCCAAACACTTTATTCAGTTAGCAGATCTTACATATATGGTTTCACCAACTTCAGCCTTAATGACTGGACCCATGATGCCAAGATGCTCCTGAACTTCTCCACGAGTGTCTGGGGTTGTAAAGGAGCTGTCCAAATATGACCTGAATAGCACTTTCTTGAACAACGTGGGCCTCTCCTTCACTGAAGCTTTATCTTCTCTTCTGTAGACAGGAACAGAAAAACAAGATAGTGATTCAAACAAAAGAACCATAAGGTACACTGTTTGTGAAATGTCTGAGCATGTCTGCTTAAAACCATGTTTTAATGTTCATTGTCTTTTATATAAAGACAGAATAATGTTTGATTTGTATACTTGAATTTTGAAATCATCTAAAATTCACTTAAAAGTAAATCAGCAAGGGGATTTCAGTGTAGAATATTCATTAAAATATTTAAATGTCTGGGAAGATATGCTGGATGACTTTTTTTTGCTGTTGTACTTATGTACAAAATGTTATTTTCTACATTTTGTTATATTACTACACTTTACTACCTTTGTAATGGAACAGGACATTGTGGGGAAAAAGTCAACTGGGAAAGCAAAGTGTTTCTGAGGCTCTAAAAGGTGAAATATTGATTACCTATGACCATAGCCAGCATAATCCCAGTTCACTTCTTCAGCAGAAATGAAGTAGACCCTGGACTTGCTGCCAGCCATTTTCAAAGAATATTTAGTTACTTCATCAAGTGTATCAGTTTCTCTTTGAGCTGGTTTACCATATGGGTCTTTGTATTCAACATATTCATATTCTTCTTTGTCATCAACGGTATTCACAACATCAAAATCATGCTCATCATGAGGAACATATATTTCATAGTCATTGAAGTCCTTCCTGGGAACGCCTATGACTATGGTTTTTGTCATCATGTCTTCTTCGCTGAAGTTGGGCTTGGGGACTATTAATGTTAACTGAGATGGAGCGAAACCCCGTGGAGAGAAGCCACGTGGAGAGATGTCACTACGAAGTTGCGGTTTGTACTCCTTTCTCTTTTTTGTCTTTATGCCATGCCCTTTTTCCGGTGTCACCCTTTGTAGATGTATTATCTTCTCTTCCTTGGCACTGTTTGGTTGCTTGTCTGTTATGTATTTGTTCATGTGATCTGGAAACTCCATCGGTACCAGCTCATATTTGCCATCATAGCTCCAGTTCTTTCCTTGTGTATCCAAAGGTGTGGTGAGAATGACCATAGTGTTGTTGCTGTCCTTTAGATAGATGGCCACTTCATCAAGACTCTTTTCAATGTCTGGTGTAACCTGCTCTGAACTACTGTTTGTCAGTAGGATACTCGTGTGGGAGGAGTTACTCTCTGGAGATAAAAGGTTGAAAGTGCCATTAGTATAGGAAGTATTCTTGAGGCTCTCTGAACTGAACTCTTCTGAAGATGTCCAAAGGTTGCTGCCTTCTGGGCTCATTGTCTCATTATGTGCATAGCCAGTTGAAGGAACTATGGCAGAGAACGTAACATTCTGGGGCAAGTTTGTTCTCTCTGTATTCTCACTTCCAAAGAATGTGTCAGAATCATGCAATGTGTTGTTGGAAAATTTGGAGTCCACTTTGGTCCTGTTGAGTTCCCTAATGTCTGAGTATGGGTGGTCCTGGCTACCAGTAACTTCTCTGAACACTTCCAAGGTAGTTTCTATGTCTCTGAGAGCTTTCTCAACTGAAAATTCGGGGTCCACTTTGGTGCCATTTAATTCTTTATCCTTCTCCACTGAAAATTGAGGGACCACTTGGGTGCCATTTAATTCTTTATCCTTCTCCACTGAAAATTCAGGGTCCACTTGGGTGCCATTTAATTCCTCATCCTTCTCCACTGAAAATTCAGGGTCCACTTGGGTGCCATTTAATTCCTCATCCTTCTCCACTGAAAATTCAGGGTCCACTTGGGTGCCATTTAATTCTTTATCTTCCTGCACTGAAAATTCAGGGTCGACTTGGGTGCCATTTAATTCTTTATCTTCTTCCACTGAAAACTTGGAGTCTACTTGGGTGCTATTTAATTCTTTATTTTCCTCCACTGAAAATTCAGATTCCACTTGGGTGCCATTTAATTCTTTATCCTGCTCCACCGAAAATCTGGAGTCCACTTGAGTGCTTTTTATTTCTTGTATGGCCTTTGATGTAAAATCTGAGACCACTTTGGACTTTGGATTCAATTCTTGACTCGTTTCATGTAACGATTTTGAGGTTATCTTTGTGTGATTTTCTTCAAGCCATGCCACTGGAGTGGTGTTGTGTGGCAGTTCTAAAGCATTAGTGTTAGGACGTTCTGTAGGTGAGATGCTGTACTTAACTAAATGCTCATGGATATTTGTTTCTGTTTCTTCTCCATTATGTAGTAGCACAAAATCTTCATTTCTTATATCTTCACCATCTGTAAAACTAATATGAGACACTGCAGGTATAGCAGGTACACTGTAAAACATGTTGCCCTTTAACCCGTCATCATCGTCTACTCTCTTCACAGAGCTCAGTGTTGAGAATTCCAGGGTCTGAGCCTCTGTCTCATTCTCTTTATGAGTCTTTGATGTGTTGGTTGACAGCTTTGTCTCATCTGTTAGTAATGATGAATTTTGTCTGATCTCTGATGGGATTTCACTATTAAAATTTTGTAGAAGTGAGATGTTATTGTGATTAGTGGTAATATTGTTAGTTCCATTGATTATGGAGTTAGCAGGTGCTGGCTCCAGAGTTAATTTGTTCAGTGACTCTGTTGTGCTTTCATTTTGGGCAGCTTTTGTTGTAAGGTTCTTGCCATCAAACTCAAACCCCAAATGGGTTATGTTTTGGATCTCATCAGTGTGAAGTACTGCATCATCAATAGGATCTAAAATAGAAAGATCTAGCAGTTCCATATCATTTGCACCCTTGTTTTTTAGTGACCTTAAACCAAGAACAGCTGCATAATCATCTGAAACTGAATCATCAACAGGTATGACTGGAATTGGTTTCGATTTTTCAGTTTTTATCCCTGTATAATTTACAGGTTTCCACACATTGTAGGTCTCTGGTGGATCTGTAACGTAGTCATCACTGTAAGAATTTTCCACAACATAATCCCTGAAGCATTCAACATCCGTAAACTTCAGTCTTAAACCTTTTTGGGTCTCATGTGTGTTCAGTGATGCCATTAACCACACACCTTAATAAGAAGAATAGAAGAGACAATAGAAAAAGAAAAAAAAACTTGTTAAAATGGAAATAATTAAACAAGAATATTGGTTTCTTTTTGCCACAAATCTATTCTTTAAATAAAAATTATATGTCAAATATTTCAGACATACTGACCAACATTAGCCATGTTCATGGAGATCGTCTCTCCTGTCATGGGAAACAGACTGAGCATGTCCTCCTCTCTGTTGTTCAGCTCAAATGTGTGTCCATAAAATGTGGCTGTTTGGATGTCATCTTGTTCCCCAACACTAGACACATGCCAAGTTGCAATCTCACCATTGCAAAATCCCAGGACCTGGCCACTTTCATACACATAACCATTGATTGCTGTGAAAGATAATTACATTATATAAATAATTAGTATAAATAAATTGTGCTAAATTAATCAAGTTGATAAAAACAAAGGTTGTTCATTGTCTATACAAATCTACTCACTGTGCATAACATTTGATTTATAGAACTCTGGATCATCTGGTCTCACATTTTTTGGGTCTCCACAGTATGACAAGATGTTCTCGTGTAGATACCAGCTCTTATTTTCATCAAAAACTGTAAACATAGCATGCTGCTCCTTGTCTGCTCTCAGCTGAAAAATGGAGCAACTACTTTGTAATAATTAATTATTATTCATAATAATTAATAATCAATAATTTACTTACAAAAGCCCACAATAAGTTACCTGGACGTTTCGGGTGCTGAGGGACTGGCTTTTGCAGATGAGGAGTGGCCCAACAAGGCCTGAAGCAATGTCTCGTGGAGTGTTCACAGCACTATGGTACATCCTAGTGAGACACCTAGAATCACTGGGTAATGGCTCATCCTCCTCAATGACTCGCCACACATATGTGTAAGTCTCTCCTGGTTTCACTGCATGGCTCTGGTTCCCTTTTAGGTTATAAGAGATGTTGAAATGAAGCAATGAATGTCATTTAATTGAACTATTGTCATTTGAAACACTGGGCCTTATTTATCATGCTAGATCCAAATTGATTTATTTGTAAATCGTTCATAGGAGCATTTGCAAATGGAATTACCATTCATGTATCCTACTCATGCTCCTAACTACTGTAAACCTTGACACTGTCAAGTATAAATTATTTAATTACATTTACACACACACACAAATGTAATGAAAATTTTATAAACACCCAGTCATTTCATATTAATTACATTAATTAAAGAAATAGTAAATATGAACAAATTAGAGAAAGCTACACAAACCATGAATCTTCCCAAATAATACATTCAGTGAAGAAGGCTTGCCACAGTATAAAAGGAGGACAGGCTAGAATGGCTCAGATGGTGTGGAAGTCTGTTCTGTTGCTCATGGCTTCTACTTTATATGCTGTGCAAAACAATATTAGAGCCAGCACTAGGTAACCGATGAGCGAATCTGGTATGTGAGCGATCTGGTATGTCTCAAGCTGCAATCTGGCATATATTCCCTAGCATGTTGTGTACCAGTCATCGGCCTCCTTATGAGTCACTCTCCTGTCTGACTCACTTTTCAACCTGGTGTTGTGGATTGCACACTGGCACATGGACTGGCACATGGACTTATGCCTGAGATACTTTGTTTTGTATAAAAAATAAACAAACATTTAGTCTTATTTGAAAGTATTGGACCTGCAAGACCAATTCATTTGTTTTTGCTACACAGTGAAGATATTTGGGTTTAAGATTAAAAAATGATCAGATGATGGATCAGAATGTCAGCTTTTGTTTCATGATACACTATATTGCTAATGGTATTCACTCACCCACCCAAATCATTGAATTCGGGTGTTCCAATCACTTCCATGGCCACAGGTGTATAAAATCAAGCACCTAGGCATGCAGACTGCTTCTACAAACATTTGTGAAAGAATGGGTCACTCTCAGGAGCTCAGTGAATTCCAGCATGGTACCGTGATAGGATGCCACCTGTGCAATAAGTCCAGTGCTGCATCAAGGTCAAATCAGTGACCCACTGACATCAGGTGGGGTGGTTTCGGGGTGTTTTCCATTCAGTATCCTCTTCAGGAGGTGAAATGCATGCTCATCGGGTTAGAGTCTGGTGATTGACTTCACCAGTCTAAAACCTTCCACATTTATAACCTGATGAAGTCCTTTGTTGTGTTGCCAGTGTCTTTGGGTCATTGTCTTGCTGCTTGATGAGGTTCCTCCCACTTAGATTGGATGCTCTTTTCTGCAAATTGGCAGACAGAATGTTTCTCTAGACTTCTTAATTCATTCTGACAATACATCAACAATAAAATTAGCCTGTTACAGAAGCAGCTATGCAAACCCGAGCCATGGCACACCTCCACCATGTTTGGCCTTTCTATCACTTTGGTAGAGGTGGATCTTAGTTCCAGAATGTTGGTGTCTCATCTCTATAGTTCTTTGTAAGTTCCAGTCTGGTCTTCTGACTCTTATTGCTGATGAGTGGTTTGCATTGAATTGCACTGATTGTGATACCTTCACATCTGCCCTGTGAAGGTTGGTATATCTGTTGTTTTTGGGCTTTTCTTCACAGCTCTGATGCTCATTACTGCTCTTGTTTTTCTTGGCCGACCTGTTTGATCTGGTTGTTCGTACACCGGTGGTTTCTTTTATTTTCAGGACAATACAGATTTGTGGAAGATTCCAGATTGGTGATGTACCGGCAATGTCCCTTGCTTGTGCTCTGGTCTGGTCTGATTTTTTTCCGTCTGTTTTCTTGTCAAACCATTCTTGAGTCACTTAGTTAATACTAGGTAAATACTATTTTTATTGCCATAGACATGACTCAAAATTACATCCACTTTTGCCCCTGTCAGATAATTATTTGCAATTTATATACAACTTCCTGCTAATAGCACTTTATGAGCTTGGTTTTTATGGAGTTTTGTGGGAGTTCCTAAATGCAAATCTGCATTTGCTATGCACACACCTTTTTTAAAAAAAAATGCACTTTGTAAATCTAGTGGAAAAGGTTTGTTCCATTTGGCTTATGCAAACAATTGCATGCGACTTTACAGAAGAGGATTTTAAGATTAAACCTATTAAAGTTATTGAATAATATTTACAGCAGTACAAAAATATACTTTATATTTTTATATATATACTTTATAATATATATATTTTTCAAGTTTAGGCTCAGGACATGTAAATGGACATTTTACTAACCTCCTTCAGGGTAACTGGCTCCTTCTGCTGCTTTATCAATGGTTAATCCATGAGGATACATGCTGTACGGACGTGATGCTTTGTTTTTAAACACTATCTGTAAGCAGGGAAAATGGGTTAGCATAATTACTCATTATCAAAAAGGACAACACTACACTACCAAAACAAAAGTGTCAAACAGCAGGATTTGATTATGATTTTGTACTTTGTTCTGTTTTTTTTTTTTTTTACCTTTATTATGTCTCTGATCTGTGCTCTGATCACAGGTCCAAGAATTCCCAACTCCTTCTTCCTTTGCTTCTGTTCTGCCCTTTCTTTAAATGATTCATCTTTATACTGGGTGAACATAGCTTTTTTATATTTCTTACCAATCCGCCTTGCACCCTGCTTTAAGTACATGGATCGAAAATCCCTGTGTGAGAAGTATCAAGATGTCTGTAAGCACAGTTATGACAGCACTCGAATCCACACAAAACTTCACTTCCCAGAACACACTGCGGCCTACAAACATGGCTGCCACGGACTACAGTCACCAGCACAACACTCCAGCTGCTCCTTCACCCTCACCAGAGTAAGTAACGCAATAGTGTTTCAATGGTTAAAACATTGGACTACTGATCTTGAGGTCTACAGGTCTTGAGTTCAAATCCCAGCATTACCAAGCTGCCACTATTGGGCCCTACACTACTGTACGAATGAGATAAATGTAAGTCACTCTGGACACTCTGGGTGTCTGCCAAATGCTGTAATTTTAATGCTCAGTCTATTGTGTTTGTTATTCTGGTTTTGCTGATCACCTGACTTTATATGCATATTTCGTCATGTTTTTGATTTGTTCATCTGTGCTTTTTATAACAAAGCTAACCTGCATTTGCATCAATCTTCACTGTCCTGGAGTTTTATAACAACAGTTAACACAGCAGATCAGACATTGTTTAAAAGTGATTGGTGTGTACCTGTCCACATTATCTGGCAAATTTGGGGCATAATCCCAGATAATCTCCTCAGCTGCAATGTAATAAATCCATTCTTGACTCTCTCGCTTTTGTTGCATAGTGAGTTTTCGCTTTGGCGCAGTAAATTCTTTACATGTATTAATGTCCAGGAAGCCATGCATCCCAACTGGAATAAAGAGAGGAACATTAGTCATGTTGCTGTTATATTTAGTGTTAAAGTAATTGTGTGATGTTAATTACAGGATTATTTTCAGTGGAAGCAAAGCACTGCGAATTGGAGTGAAAAAAAATTATTTATTCGTTAATAATTATAGTTTTTTATGTAAATAATTTTCCACTTTTAAAGTGATACAGCAACCAACAAATCTGAAGTGAAAAACATATAAGAATGTTTAAGGGTAGAAAAAGAAAATCTTACAATAACTACCTCTAACCATACAAAAGTATGCACCAAGAACAGGACATCCCTCCAAAATAGATGAAAAGACAAGAAGAAATCCTAGGTGGCTGCCAAGAGACTTATAGCAACATTGAATGAGCTGTAGGAACATATGGCAAGTACTGGATATTCCCTGCATGTGACAAAAATCTATGGGGTATGGGGCGATGCACTGTAAAAAAAAAAATTTAAGTAATAAGTCATGATAACTTCCTTTTTCCTTTACATTAACTTGTCGAATTAAGTTTGTTATAAACTAGGTTTTATGACTTTTCAGTCTTTCAACTCAAGTTTTTAAATTACTTTAATGAAATTACTTTAATGAAATTAAATTACTTTAATGAAATTTGAAAGGGTCAAATAAACTTGACTATGAGTTTTTTCTGTGTCTAACAGTCCAAGGGTGCCCCACAGGAGGGCCACTTTGTTTTGAAAAAATAAATAAATTAGCAATATTATGGTCCTTTTTATAATATACAGGATCTTATGAATATTCCAGGTGCAATACTAATTTAAAACATAGAGAATTCATTTTCATATTCAATGTTTCAGCCAAGAAAAAAAAGTGAGATAATGAGAATGGGAGGAGAATTCTGGGTTTAGGGGAGTGACGTGGCAACGCGGGTTGGAAATTCTGTTTCTGTGTCCCTCCCCTTTGGCGCATGTGTAGGTGTGTGTGTGTTACACTCTGGTTCTCATTACTGTTCAATAAAATTTGGTTGTTTTCAACCGGTGTGCTCGAAATGGCATTGCAGCAATTTTCCTCACTGCTGACATCACAATATAATTACAATTCACAATTTAAAACACTAAATGTTTTGACATCTTAACTTAACTGAAAAGTGATGTCAATACTTCCTTTAACTTAAATAAGTTGAAGCCAATAGTTGAAATAAGTGACAAAAACTCATGCTATTAAGTCATCTGTACGTTAAACTTGCATTGCTATGTTGAAATAACAAGCACTATATAGTCAAATCAGCTCACAGAAAGGAATTCAAAGCCAAACTAGATATAAAGTCATGAGCTGGAGTAAATAATAATTCCACTTCCTTGTAACTTAAAACTTTAAGGCAGCTTTTGAACTTAAGTTTTTGAGTAGTTTTAAGTTTTGAAGCAGTGTGGGGTAGGGACCATTAGAAAGAAGCCCTTTCTCATGAAACACAACATTGAAACCCACCTAAAATACCACAAACCTTGTAGAGAGATCAAGGTAGAACCTTTTGGGCATAATTCTAAAAGATAAATTTGGTACAAAAATAAGACAGCTTATCACCCAAGGAACACAATATTCATGCTGTAGGCTGTTTTTTTTCTGAGGCTCTAGTCAAGATAGAGGGAATCATGGAAGGCTTCAAATACCAGTCTGTGTATGCACAAATCCTGCAGGCCTCTGTTAGCTGAAGATGATGCAAAATGTCACCTTTCAGCATGATAATGACCCTAATTGTGAATCCAGGTAAACAAAGGAATGATTTCATAACAGGAAATTCAATGTTTTGGAATGGCCCAGTCAGAGCCCAGGTCTAAATTTCTACCTCAAATACCTGCAGAATGACTTGAAAGGGCTGTGCACCTCTCAAGTTATTTTTTTTGCAGTTTGTTCTATTTGGAATAAAATTGCCAAAATAAGATGTGCTAAGTTGGTAGACTCTTTCCTAAAAGGGCTGTATGGGGGTGCTGTATTACAAATAAATGATATTATTCCTATTACTATTCCTATTTCAGGGTCACGGGAGAGCCGGTGCCTAGCCGAGAGCCGTCAGCAAGGCAGGAATCCATAATAGGGCACACACACACACACACACACACACACACACACACACACACACACACACACACACACACACAC
>JAOVYV010000048.1:12454677-12479339 GCA_025674545.1 Hassar affinis | reverse complement strand
AGGTGTTTAAAAACTCCAGCAGCACTGCTGTGTCTGATCCACTCACATCAGTACAACACACACTAACACACCACCACTATATCATTGTCACTGCAGAGCTGAGAATGATCCACCACCCAAACAGTACCTGATCTGTGCTGGTCCTGTGGGGGTCCTGACCATTAAAGAACAAAGTAAAGTGGACTAACAGGGACAACAGACTGTAATTGTAGAGCTATATAAAAGTGCATTTATATGGTAAGAGGAACTGAGAAAATGGACAATGAGTGTAGAGAAAAGGAGGAGGTCATGCCTGATTGGTGCACACAAAAATACACACACTTAAAATGAAAAATGTCAAACATTTGAGCTGTACCATATTTGAGAATTATTTTTAAAAATGTAAAAAGGGAAAAAAATATCATGTTCTTTAAATATATATATCTTAAAAAAAGAATTTATATTTTAGATAAATGTATAAAAAGGTGGTCATGATGTTATGCCTGATCGGTGTATATACCAGAGACACACATCTGTATACATTTGAGTACAGGATTTTTAACTTACATTTTTAAACAGAGCTGACTGAAAAAACCATTACATTTAGAGGCCAAATGGCCAATTTGGTGATTGCAGCCATGCAGTAAGTAAGAGAGACTTTACGTGTGAAATCGTGCACCAGCCTTACAACACTGCGCATGCGCAGACACGTTGTCGAAAGCCGGACGTCAGTATGGGAAGCGCAGTGTGAGCATATGGACAGGTGGATTTAAACCTAATTTAGTTTGTTTTTAACAAATCTGCTAGTTGTTTTGCTTCATTTTGCTTGTAGTACTATTACACTACGGTGGCGGTGTGTGTGTTTTTATTTCCTAATGTACGGTTCGATGTAAGCTAGTCAGCTGATCAATAACAACAACAGGATGGCTATTGGGAATGTTACACAACAATTAGTCCAAATGTATAAAACCAGAGGTTACTATGATCACCAGAGGCGTCGTTTCACTTGGACATAGCAGCTGTTCATTAATAGGAGTCGTTTACTGTTTCTGAAGAGTCGCTTTGTGTCACAACGAGGCTTCAGTGTTACAGTGACTTAAAGTGCTGTAGTTGGATCAGCATGTATTTCTCAGTGTAATTGTCCTTATACATTGATTAGATCTATACTAGTTGAAGCTGAAGGTGTCCATGTGCATGTCTTTGGGGGGATGGGGGTAGGGGGGGTGTGTCTTGTAGTGTACTACATGTATGGCATGGGGCAGACACCCTCATCCAGGCTGACTTACATTTATCTCATTTTATACAGCTGGGCAGTTGGGGGTCTTACTCAGGAGCCCATCACCGACAGTGTGGTGCTGCTGGGATTTGAGCTCATGACCTTCTGATCATTAGTCCAGCTACCACTGCACTTTGCTAATGAAGGATATAAACACTTTATGATGGTCCTTATAGGTGTTATTGTGTATTTTATCGGGTTATGATTTGTGATTATATGGAGAGCCTATAGCCATTTGGGCTTTTTTGTAGGGAGATCGCTTGTATATAACACTTTTCTTCTTGTCATCTGTTTTTTCCTCAACTGAAGCACATGTCCAGCCTTTCTACAGATAAAGAGACAGTTCATACTGAATTATTTACTATATATCTATTATCTGCTAAACATTTTATTTAACCTTTTATTTGTGGACTGTTTACATTACAAAATGAATGTTTCATCACCACCATTACAAGCCTGGTTAAATAAGAAATGCTATATACAGGTGAAGGGTGATTGTTGATTTATTATTTGATTGTTAAATAATATATATTTGGACAGCGTCTTTTTTGTTTGTCTTTATTTCTGGATTCAGCCACAGCTTTGTTCCTCCAAAATGGCACCTCCCTCCTTCTCCTCCTCCTCCTGCTGCTGTGGCTGTCGTTCTCCCCGTAGCTGGCTGTGCTCGCGATCCTCGGTTTACACTTTGGCTCTTGGCTTGGTATTTGTCACATTAGGGACCAGTCGCATCATTCTGCTGAAGTTTTCTGAAAATGAAGGTAACCTTCAACTTGTCAGATATAACTGAATTACAGTTAGCAAAGGCAGATATTGTAACTTGTTAAGTTTGTCAGCATTTATGTTGTTTAGTAGTTTTGAGGTTGATATGAAGGTAGCTGGTTACAGTGTTGGCCCTTACTAATCAATGTACTTTTGCCTTTTTCACAGAAAACAAGTATGACTTTCACCCTGCCTCTGTGAATTTAATGGCAGAGACCATTAAACTGGTCTTTTGTTTAGTCATGTCGGTGCGAGTGATCATTCGAGGTGAGCCTTGGGGATCAGCTTTTAAGAAACCTGTACATCACGAAAACAAGCTCAAAGCACATATGCTATGGCTGCATTATAAGTCTGATTAATTTTCTTCCTTGACAATTTACATTAAGTGCGTCATCTCTGCGATTACTTTTAGCAGATTAGTTTGAACTGATTTTCCAAATCAGTAAGGTCACATGCTCCATCAATCATATGTATCATACAAAACAACAAACTTTATTTACAGTAGTGAGATGAGTGAACCATAATCAAAAGATTTATCGCAGATTATTAACTGGGGAGAATATGTTGGCAGCTCATCAGTGCTTTCCAGATATGTACATACATAATGAAAAGTAATTTTCATCAGGAAAAAGGATATACATCAGGTCTGTAGCAGATTTAGGCAAAAATAGGTTTGTACCACTTTAACTTTGTAGTGTGAATATGTACAGTGCTGTTATAAAGTATTTACCCCCTTCCTAAGTACCAGATTCTTTAATATAAGATAAAGACAACTTGGGTTCCATGTCACTAGTCACACCCAGGCATCTACCAATCTGGAAAGGGTTACAAAGCCATTGCTAAGGCTCTGGGACTCCAGCGAACCATAGTAAGAGCCATTATCACAAGTTGAGTAAACTTACCAGGAGTTGCCAGCCTACCAAAAGTTCACCAAGAGCGCTTTGACACCTAATTCAGACAAACATCTTAAGTCCTGCTGACCTCACCTGCCTTATGTACACAAAGAACACAAAGGCTCATTTCACATTTGCCAAAAAACATCTAGATAACACACAAGACTTTTGAGATAAAAAGTGGAGCATTTTGGAAGACATGGTTCCTGTTACATCTGCTATAAAGTAACACCACATTCCACCATAAGAACATGATACCTAAAGTGAAACATGGTGGTGGTAGTGTAATAGTCTGGGGCTGCTTTGCTTCTGTAGGATCTGGACAACTTGTCATAATTGAGTGAACCATGAAATTCTGCTCTCCATCAGAAAATCCTGAAGGAGAATGTCCACCCATCAGTTTGTGACCTAAAGCTCAAGCACAGTTGAGTTATACAGCAGGACAATGATCTGAAGAACACAAGCAAGTCCACCTCTGAATGGCTCAACTCAAAAGAAACAAAATGAAGGTTCTGGTGTGGATGACACAAAGTCCTGACTTGAATCCCATTGATATGCTGTGGCAAGTCCTTAAGTGGGCAGTTCATGCTCGAAACCCCTCCAAAGTAGCCAAATTAAAACAATTCTGCAGTGTGGGCCAGAATTCCTCCACAGCAATGTAAAAGTCTCATCACAACTTATTGCAAACATTTGATTGCAGAGAGTGGCCCAACCAGCTAAACCAGCTTTATCTTCAGTAAACTGAATGATCATTTAAAAGCTGCATTTTTGTTTACTCATGTTGTTGTTACACGCCCCCGTGTGGAAGGGGGCGGGGCAACAGTTTATGCGTATGACAGGATGAAATAAGGAGACAGTGAGACTGTGTGTTGTGTCCAAGCTCTCAATCCAGTCTGTTTATTAAATACAATTATTTCACAAAACTTTGGTCACAATCATTCTCTTTTTCACAAACTGTTGTAAGTTTTAATCTTAAATATTTTTGTGTTGATTTTGCAGAGAGGCGTTCATGTAAGGACTTGGGCTGCTCTTCTGGTTCCTCTTTTTTTAGCTGTTTGAAATGGGCTATCCCTGCATTCCTCTATTTTCTTGACAACCTCATTATTTTCTATGTGATGACCTACCTCCAGCCTGTAAGTTGGACTAGTTTTTAATGTTCTTTGTCAGAAATAAATTTCTAACACTTGTGTAGTGTGTTTTTCTTTTTGGGTGTTATTTCCTCATATTAAGTCAGAAGATGCATCATTCCATTTGTTTGAACAGGCGATGGCAGTGTTGTTCTCCAATGTCGTCATTCTTACAACAGCCATTCTGTTTCGGTTTGTACTGAAGTAAGTGTAACATTTCCACTCCACATTTTTCCTACTCCAATACAACTGAAGAAATTTCAGTTTGCCTGCTTTCTGTATGGTAATATAGAGTAATATAGACATAGTGTGTTGTGTAGAGGCTGTCCATATCAGGCTGACATTGTCTCATTCATCTGTTGTGATTGCATACACTCTGCAGAAGGCGTTTGTCCTGGGTGCAGTGGGCCTCGCTGATCATTCTCTTCTTTTCCATCGTGGCACTGACCAGGAACACGTGCACTAACCAACATGCTGTTAGTGTGCATGGCCTGCACACTGCACATGTCTCTGCTCCCTCCAGCAGCTGCTCAAATTATACACTGTCAGAGATAAAGAAGCACAACCACACTGAGAGCAGCTGGGCAGAGGGCCTGGGCCCTGAGCTCTGGAACAGCCAGCTTGTCCAGCGTTTACGTGGCTTTGGCCTGGGCTATGTCTTGCTGCTGCTTCAGTGCTTCACATCTGCACTGGCCAACATCTACAACGAGAAGATCCTGAAGGATGGAGAGCAGCTGGCTGAAAGTATTTTTATCCAGAACAGCCGGCTGTATGTGTTTGGTGTTGCCTTCAATGGCCTGGCATTGGTGCTGCGTGCCGACTCACGGACGATGATAATGCGCTACGGCCTGTTTCACGGACACAATGCCTACTCAGTTGTGCTGACCTTCATCACAGCTGCCCTTGGGCTCTCTGTTTCCTTCATCCTAAAGTTCCGTGACAACATGTTTCATGTGCTGACAGGCCAAATCACCACTGTGCTCATCACAGCCCTGTCATTCTTCCTTTTTAATTTTCGCCCAGAACTAGACTTCTTCCTAAAGGCTCCAGTTGTTTTGCTGGCCATCTTTATATACCACAGCAGCAGCCTGAAGGACCCAGAGTATGTGCTGCAGCAGGAGAGGCTCAGGGTCATCAATGGAGAAGTGTTTGAGCGGCATCAAGGGGTAAGGATTTACTAATGGATTTGCACTAATGTAAAACTGCGGATGTTTTCAGTTCGTTTATTAATGTCTGGACCAGAAATGTTTTTTTTCTTCATATTTATTTATGCATCAAATTGCTTACTTGCACTGTTCAATATTTTATTGATTTGTACTTTGATGGACACTTCTTATTAGTTCTCATGGAGGTTTTACTCCACACTTTAGGTGGTTTAGGTGATAGGTGAAGAGAAAATAAGTTTCACTTATCTGTTCACTTTAAAATCGGACATTTAAATTATTTCATTGTAATTATTTTTTATTGTTTTATTTATTAGAGACTGTATATAATTACATTACAATATGTCAATAAAATCGCTTGCTTAGTGTCTACCCGAATATGGGTGGAATGTTAACATCTGTCAAAATGAACTGACAAACTGAACTGGGATTGGTCTGGGTGTTAGGTCAGCATTTCCTCTATGCCACTGGGGTTCTTAATTCATGTGTCCTCTTATGATTCTCTGTAGACAAGGCCATGCTAAGTAATCATCTCATGTCCAGTTTAGGAAAATTGGAAAGAAACCTAGTGCCATTAAAAAACCTTAAGGCTAAATGTTGCTCTTGACAAACAGATTTGGGAGATGTGTTTAGTAACTAGGTTTTTCTTTTATATAAATCTAGTTCACAAAACATTTTATCACTAAAAGCAGCTCCCAAACCTGAGCCTCCATTGCCACTTAATGTGCTGTTGAGTCGTACATTTAAAATATTTAATGACATTGGAAATATATTATTCAGCTACTCCTCTGTCCAGTTATAAATCAGCCAATCGCTTGGCTGCAGTGTGATGCATACAATCAGGCAGCTGCAGGCCAGCTGCTTCATATAATGTTCATATCAACCATCAGCATCATGAAACTTTTGTAGAGATTTTCCAAAATCAGTAAAAACCACAAAACTTTAATCTCTCATAAGAGTACTCAGGGACAGGTTTGATGTACTGTGAATTCTGAAATGCTTTTCAGGTCACCACAACTGGACAGAGTAGTTACCAGAGTTACTGTAGCCTTTCTTTCAGCTCAAACCTGCCCGGCTTCTGTTGATCTCTGTCAACAACAATACATTTCTGTGCACAGAACTGACACTCACTGGGTTTTTTTTCTTTATTGCACCATTCTGAGTAAACATTAGAGACTGTATATGAAAATCCCAGGACAACAGCAATTATAAAAAGTACTCAAACCAGCCCATCTAGCACCAAAAGTCATGCCACAGTCAAAATCACTAAGATGACATTCTATGGTTCTGATGGTTGATGTGAATATTACCTGAAACAGCTCATTTTACATGATTACACTGCTGCCACATGATTGGCTGATTCAGTGCACCTTAGCATTGTGGTTAGTAGCTTAGGAAATGTGTTCCTGCTTGCATTTGACCACATATAATGCATAAAAGACAAAGGAAGAATTTAAGGTTTGTTCAGTTAGTAGGATATTCCAAGGTTAGCAAGATCAAAGTAGAAGAAGATATAGACATTTGATTTCCCATCTCAGTATTTTGTACATAGGTTGTGCATTTATTAAACATATACAAGGTCTGTCCGAAAGTAATGAGAATGAAATTCCTGTGCTCTGTAGGGCTTATGCATGGGGATGTGTTTTAATCTTGGGGAACAAGAAATGATACAGAGACAAAGTCAGGGCTATAGGGGGAATGTGGAAGGACTGGAACGTTGTTTACAGCCAAAAATTCTCTTGCAGCCAGGGAAGAGATTGAGGATCCATGAAGAGGCAATGTGACGGTGTGCTCGCAAACCCGTCTTCCTCAAACGTTACAAAACTCCAAGCTAAAATGTTCCATTTACTTTTTGGCATTCTGATATGAATTCTTTATGGACGATCCGTTGAGAATCAAAAAAGACAATGAACAGTGACTGATTTTTGATTTGGTCATTTTTTATCAGCTTTCTTTAGGAGAGGTGATGTTATCGTGTGCCATTCAGCACTTTGTCTTTTTGTCTCAGGATCATACTTGAACACCCATAATTCTCCTGTGATCACTCTGTTCAGGAAATTGGGCTCTCTTGTTAAACGATTAGGAGATGATAGGGTAGCTTGTCCATAACCTTTCAAAATTTCAAGAATTTCTGATTGACTTGCATTGTTCCAGTAACAAGGCACTTCAACAGGGTTTCACAAAAACAAATGTCTGGGCACCGCGAAGACTAGAATGCAACTGAAACCGGTCCTACCATTTCTGACCTTGAACTACCTTCCCCATGCATAAGCCGTACGCCACACGGGAATTTAATTTTCATTACTTCCCAGACAGACCTCATATCGCATTACTAAGTGCATTTCTACTTTTTGTTTTTAGGATGGGGAAGAGTTGGAGAGACTAAATAAGTCTGACACAGAGGGTGATTCTGAAGAGGAGTCTTTCTGAGCCTACTCTCTCATTTGAGCCTTTACCTACTAAAGTGTTTCTGTAATTATCTTGCAAATTATCTGTCAGTGTGCCTGTATTTATAAAGAGTTCCTAATAACTGGGCCAATGAATATAGATATAAATAAAATGTTGCTGCATTTTAAGTTTAAGTGTCCATAGTGTTGTATTTCAAATGTGATCAGTTTCACTGTGGGGTCTCTGGTAGAGCTGAATCAAATTTCTGAAATGGCATATAAAGATTCTTGATTTAATCTTTTAAAAAACGTTCCAGAGAAATGCAGAGAAGTCTGCCCGAGTGGTGTTTGGTGCCCTGCGATGGCCTGGCATCCCATCTAGGGTGTAACATGTCATGCCTAGTGTTTGTAGGGCAGGCTGTAGGTTCACCACAACCCTGATCATCATGAAGAGGCTACTAAAAGTGACTGAATGAGTGAAAGGCTATAATGGCTTAGAATACTGTTAGAGAAAATGAGTATTATTAAGCCGATAAGCTATAAGCAGGCAGGGAACATACAGTACTGTGCAAAAGTCTTAGGCACCCTACTGTTTTTAGGTACGTTTGTTATTGATGTTTTTTTAGTTCTGCATTATTGAGTCAGTATAAAAAGATTTTATATTTACAAACGTTACTTTTCCAACTAAAAATTAAATGCTACACAAAAATGTTTGTATGTCAGTAATGAAAGCAACACATTACATAACGGAGCACTTTTTAGACATTATGAAGACTGTAGAGTTTTGCATGTTAAAAACAAAAAGGTAAGAGTTACAGCCAAAGTCTCCAGAAGTTGTGGCAGATTCTCCAAGATCAATAACAAAAGTTGTAACTTAAAAAAAAGTGTGCCTATGGCTTTTACACTGTACTGTATAGTCAAACTTTAGCTTTAAAAATCTTCAAGGCTGACTGAAGGAAAAGGAACATGAAGGACTCGGCAATCCACAGTAGCCCACATTATATGCTAAACTAATACAAACCATTTGGGTGATGTAGTAAATAGAACGTAAACCTTACTGAGGAGTGGTAAGAACCTAAAGCTATTTTTATTAACATCATTATAAATAAGGACAATGTATATACACAGTATATACTGCAAATCACAGTATATATATTTGTATGTATGTAATAGTGATTTGCAGTAGGTAACAAAAAATCAGTTTCCACTTCCAAAAACCCTGCTGTGACCCTGAAAATGACATCATCCAGAAAATAGTTGAAATGTTTGTCATTTTCTGTAAAACACTATATCCTCAGACAGAGAGAGATGACAAACATCATTAAGAGAAAAGACAGGTTTAAATTCAAATGATTAATAAAAAAAAATAAAAAGTAAAAAAAGTATGGTGAAGTATGGTGTATGTGACCCTGACACTGAAATTCAGTCCACTGGAAAATACAGCTCCTTTTTCAAGGCTCACAGACTAATTTTAGTAACCATATCCTTCATGATATCCCTCCTGATAGCCGTTGTGGTAACCATGGTGGTAGCCGTAGGAACTATACTCATCCTCGGGGCAGCGCATGCCCAGGCTCTGCTGGATGGCCATCTCCTGCCTACGCAGCTGCATGGAGTCAATCAGGTCATAAATGTTGGCCATGGACCACATTGGTGATGGGTACCATGACTTCACATTGCCATCCTTGCCCACCAGCAACATGGAGAAGTATTCAGGGCTGATCTGGAAGTAATTCCTGATGTCCCTCACTAGTGTCGCTGACAAGCCCTCACGATCCACTGTTGCACTGCCTGGAACATTCATATATTTAAAATGTGATGAGGCCAGAATCAGACATGTCCAGTTACTGCGACAGTAAAATTATACTGGTATGATGTAATAAGAAGCCATGTTCTAATGGCCAGGCTGTTGCATAGCATATCCACTGATTCATTAAAATAGCCAGGGACCCCTTTAACTGTAAAATACTGTAAATTCCAAAGAACCCTTTTGTACATATTTTGTTTATGAATCTAATCTGACAATTTAAATAGTAATAGTATTTAAAAACATTTTTTACTGTAATTGTACAAACATAATGCATTTTGTCGCTGGACTTTCGATTGACAGAATATATAATGTTGGATATGCTGAGATTATTTATTTGTCTAAGTTAGTGAGGTTTGGATTAAACCCAATCAACTGAAATGAAGAGTCAAATAAGCTAATACCTAAATAAGAACTCATAAGTATAACTGCAATGATCCCACTGTTAAAACAACTGTGTTAAAATATTGGGCATAAGAGAAGTGATGAAACCAACAAGTCACTTCAAGGTAGTGAGATTGCTGGGGGCGGTAGAGCTTTTTACTTAAGACAAAATGTAAATCTTTGACCACACATTTCAAAATATATTTCTAAGTCTAATATATATCCTCAGAGTTCAGCCTTGGTTTGTGTCTGTTTTTGTGGCTGCAGCTAAAGTCAGTGCTGCTTACTTAAATAGCTTTGATCTAAAAACCTCACAGAGGCCATCCCTTAGACATGCTGAAGCAGCTTTCCCAACACCTGACACTCAACATAACATCAGCTGCACAAGCACATTGAGCAGCTCTGTGGTTTTACCCATGCTGAAACCTTTCCCTGCTTTCAGGTGTGTTCTGCAAAGTAGGATTCCTGTGGGAGCCTTGTGGTCCTCACCCACCTGGCCAGGGCTCAGGCTTCAGTAGGAGAGACTGAATTATGGAAGGAAGGTATTGCAGTCTACAGTACAAGCCTACCTTCTGCTCTTAAGGTACAACTGAGCAAAGCTGCTCATGTCCGCACTAACATGCCAAGAAGCCTGGAGCTGAACACCTGGCTGCCAACTTAGCCACATGTTTGTTTTCTTTTAGTTATAGCCTGGCACCTCAAAAGCCTGCTTAGTAAGGCTTTAAAAGTCAGCTTAGTTAGGCAAGTCATTAATTTGCAGGCTTCTTAGACAGTTGTACACAACTGGAACATTTATAAGACTGCATCATATCAACACATTTGGTATTATTTTGGTTAACTTCTTTATAAGCAAACATTTTCTGTTTAAAAAAAATTCTTACCGTTAATGGGGTAAAGCTCCAACACTCCACCCATGTCTACCATGTCAGTCCCCAGCAGCTTTAAAACAGAAATATGACGAAGCCCTGCATACAAACATACACTTTTATTGGACATAATATTAATTAAATCAATAGCCAGAAATATAAGCCTATGCATTTCCCTGAGCATTCAGTCTTCCAGTATGGCTCCTATTAGAACTGATTTGGTCTTGACATTTGCACTACCAGTCAAACATGGCCTTTTTCTATGTTTTCTGGACCACTAGAGGCAGCATAGAAGAAAACTTGTTAACTTTTTACTATTTTACTAACTAAATAATATTAAAGGCAGAATTATGGAATCATATAGTGACCAAGCAAAGTGTTAAATAAAACCAAAATTATTTACAATTTTAAACATTATTCCCTATGACACTTTGCACATTCCTGCAATGAGGAAGCTATACCCAGGAGGCTTTTCTTAATGACCTAAATTGGCTTTCAAGTTCTATAAAAACTACTAGTGTGACAAACAATTTTAAAAGCAATTTAACAAAAAAAATATCTTTTAAATTTACTAAAAGTATTTACTTAAAGCACACTGACTACATTTGCATTAGAAACAAATATCAACATATTTAAGTAAAATGTAGTCAATGTGCATGTATAATGCATTACACAAGGAAATCTGAAATAACTTCCAATCTGAAACTGGCTTTTATGCACAGTATCAACAGTGATGGTCCTGCCAATACTATCATCTAAAAATCCCAAACTTACACAAATTTGAATTAAAAATGCTTTTTAGCTTGGTGACTGAAAGATTGGACCTGGTTTTAATCCTCCATGACTGGTTTATGGAAATTTGCTCTTCTTCCTGGTACATTCAGTTATTCTGTGAGCTCAGTTGCCCATTTGTCTGGAACACAAAAACAATGAGTACAAGCCATTTTATTAGTGACTTACCCAGGTTACACGCCTGACTGGACAAGGCATAGAGCTGCTGCTGATAGGCCCACTCTTCATCATTGGGTGCTGATATCACAAAAAGTCTGCGCCTCCATCGGAACCTATATCACCCAGATAAAATAATAGTAAATATAATAAAATAATAACTAACAGACTGTAAGCAGGATGACTAGGCCACTTGGGGATCATGAGTACGGTAATGAAATGCTATAATAAATCTGAATGGCCTTGTATGAGATCAAGGTTCACAGTAATTCACAGTATTACTGCATGTTGAACAGTTTTTTCTCTGCAAAGCAAAGGTTATTACACCCAGCAAAACATAATAACTAAGAAATGATCGAAAAGAAATGAAAATATAAATAAAGGGGCTTATAGAGAGGAATTATTGCCATTCTAACAGTTAGGCAGCCACAGTGTGAAATATGTGTCTAAATGTAGCCCTGTTCTATTATGCTTTCTTTGCAAGTCATCTCCCCAGTGAGGATCTGTGCTACCTGGACAGGAAGTTCTCCAGTGATCGTGGCTTGTCTTCCTTTTTACAAGTCACTCCATCTCGCTTTTGTTGCTCCATTTCTCTGATGCGAGAGGAGAATGTGTCAATGTAGCCAAACACAGTCTTCATGGCAATTGGGACCTCATAAAATTGCTGCAACGACATGGAAATATAGTACACAGAAAAATAGTTTTGATTATCTTAAACTTGCGTACTTAAACTTGGCACGTAAGGAGACATTTCACAAGAATTCTTAAGATTTTACTCTGGCTCACAATAAACAGACAATTCAAGCAAGAGTCACATTCAAAGCAACAAACTGGTATATTTCTTGTCATCTTGTGCTTCCATGTGTGTGTGAGTAAATTAACCGAATGAAGCTTTATGGAAAACACTGCATCATTGAGGGAAAGCGCAGGGTGACTTGATTAGCCGCAGCTCAAACTAGTTTTTACATGGAGTAAGACTCTGCTCTGCGTGCTCCTAGCAGCCTGCCTACACACTGGTCTCTTTGTTTATACCAGCTGTCTTCAAGCTGGGCCCTGGTTTTACCCCGAACACATAAACATGCTACTGAGAACGACTGAGGATAAAAGCCCTATCACTGTCAAAATGTAACATGATGTAAACATGATGCATTACATGGCAGAGAATATGGTATATCCTATTACAGGGTGTGGGTAAAGGTTGTGGGTAAAGGGTTCAGTCACCTTTGTGCACAGTACAGTCACCCTTACTTCTTAATCATTTTATCTGGCATTTATAAACTTTATAAAAATATCATACTTGCAGTGCTAATGTTCCGTGTTACTGCAATATTCTATGTACTAGTGTGAAAAACATGCTCAGTTAGCCTGAAAAATATGAAATGCCTAAAAAAGTATATCATCTTACCTTCCATTTCATGTCCATATCAGTAAGCACCATAAAGAAATCATTGTAGGTCATTCTGAACTCTTTCCTCAGATCTGTGATGAGCTCCTGGTTTACCAGATCTTCCTCCCGCAGGCCCTTCATTGGTTTGTCATTTTCTGCAAAGAGACCAAATTCATGCCCTGGTCAGCTTAATAGGAAAAGTATACAGTATAGTACACAAGACTTTAAATGACAGTTTTGCTGTGCCAGCTCAATTTGACTGTCCAATTCAAACACACACTATATGTTCTTAATAACAGGCAAAAGCAAGTAGCTGTTAGGTTTACCTAAGAAATTCAACAATCATGTATCTTCTAGATGGAAAATCACCAGCAATGTGATACCCATGAAGTAAGTAATCTATTTAAGGATGGTAGCCCTGGACATTTATGCTGGGCAAACAGCTTCCTTATGTCAAGAGTGAGACAGATAAAAACGAAACCACGCATATGAAAGGCTCCATCCACCCACTGTAGACATGCAGGAAGACAGCCAAACCCTAAGGTTTGTTTTTCCTCCCTCAAAATTCAAAGTATGTCTCACATGGATATCCAGTAGACATTCCTTATTCGGAAGACATCATCTAAGCAGGACGCTCTGTAATGTCAGTTTGATAGGGAACAATGAAACACTGCTCCATTTATGCATAGCAATCCTCTGCAGCGGTGTATCTATACCTAACGGCATACACTACTAAGAAATTGCTATAGATTTTAAATAAAAGTGGTAAATAAATAAAACCAGTCTGCTCAGGAGAAATACATCATAGCCACTTGAGCAAGGAAATGAAAGAGTACATTTTGATGCATGCAGTGAATTAGAAGGGCAACGGTAGCTGTACAGCAGCAGAGAGACCCACAGTAAGAAGCCTTTAATTGTGGTTCCTGAACCACAGCCCATTCAGTCAGATGCACTTCCTTTCGGTCATGTCTGTGATGTATTGGGACCAGTCACAGTGGGCTGGCAGGCTGTGATGCCAAATATATTCCAAAAAACCTACCCAATGCTGAAACTCAGATTCAGCACTGAAGGAACCCAACATACTGAGATTCAGATTCAGCAATGAAAGAGCAAACATATTAAGGTTAAGATTCACCACTGAAAGAACAAAACACACTGACATTGAGACTTGGTACAGAAGGAACCCAGCATAGGCAGACAGACATAGCACTGAAAGAGCCTGATACACTGGAAAAAGTGAGTTAATCTCCAACCATTTCAACCTCACTTCACCCCCATCTACTATCCTGTAAAAGTGACCTTTACCACATAACCACAAGAAACAGCAGACCGATGACTAAGTGGAAAGAAATGTAACTGTCCAATGAGTCATCCAAATGCAACTAAAAGTTGTGTTATCTTTGGTTATATTCACAAATGACTGCTTATTTACTTTTAATTTCCCCAGGATGCCAACTTATTTTAGCACTTTTTTTTAATAAATTTTTTAAAAAACTTTTTAAACTTGTAAGCAATAAGAGTGTATAATAGTGGCATAGTAAAGTGAACAGAGAAGGCATTGCTCTTACAACCATCTCTTTTTAATGTATCCATGTCTGTTTATGAATTTGAAAAATTATTAGTATAATATCCTTTCATTCATTCTATCATCCTATCATTTCTTTTTCTGTGCTTCCTGGCACAGGGTGCATTTTCTTGGCTCCTTAAAAACAGCTGTGCCAAAAACTTACACACTCTTGTTCTTGATGAGCTCAAACTCTCCATTTTTCGTGTAATCTGAATCAGCAGACAGTACACTGGCATGAGGTCAGTGTCTGGAAAAGTACTGCTTTTGCTCACAATCAAAGGCCGAATGTCAGATTAAAGGACCTTTTCTCTAGGGAGATCATTTTAAATCTCTTAATAGTGACTGTTCAAATGCCATTTCCACCTGGACACAATTAGGCACTGAAGGCTCACAAACTGCTCCCAGCATAACTTCCTGTTCATAGTTAAACAAGTTTGCTCAGTACAGCAGCAGATGTCTTACTGAATTTACATTAAGATTAAATGCTTCATATTTACACATCACAGTGTCACATACTGCGTCCATAGATTCCATAGTTTAGTGTTGTTCCTCTGGGTTTTCTAAGGTACTTACTAAATCTGATAGAAATAACTGTGACCTTTAAAACAAGCTGACTCTGGCACAGTAAAAATGAGGCTGCAGTTACAAACTGCCAAGTAAATAAAAGCTGAGAGAACACGAAGCAATTGCAGCATTTTGTAAATGTCAGTGACATTTGTTACCTGGGAGTCATGGCTCAGTTTTGCAACAGTATGTGAATGGAAAGCTTGAAATGAGATGGCCAGCTGCCAAGTGCCATAATGTTGAAATGGGAACATGTTACATCATCAGACAATCCCCTTTAGAGTCTCCTATAAAAGGGTTATTTTATTTTTATTTGATTTTATTGGATTTTATTTCTTGAAAATTGTGTCGCCTTTTTGTATTTCCTTTTGCCGCACAACACAAGAAAACAGTATAGGAAGGAATAATGCCAACATGTTAAGATATCTATAGTACTCTAAAATCTAGATGTAAATAATCAGTCATTTAAAAAATTTTAAAGTTTTTTAACAAGCTCCAGAGGAACTTTTAGCTCACCAAGCTGGTAATGATCAATTTTCATGGTGCTGTTGGTCAAAGTGCCAAAGATGGTGATGATAGAGACCTTCCTGATAGCCATTTCACAAACATGTTCTAGGTATTCATCCCTCTGCTGCACATACATCTTGTTCTCCTCTGATGGAGTAGTAATCAGCTAGAATAAAAAAAACAATACAACACAATATATAGACATACAGCTACTAAAGACAGATACTAGACAGACATATAAAATGTGAGTCTTTGATTTGTATGCAGGACAAACATGTGCTATGTTTGTTTGTTTACTGGTTTATTTAACATCAATTCTGCATCTATGGCTGTTCATGACAGTAAAAAGGTTACATGGATATACATGTTTCATCAGCACAAGTTTAATGTCAAACACAGTCATGGGCAATTTTCTATCCCCAATGGACATAACTTGCATGTCTTTGGACTGTGGGAGGAAACCCATGACAAGTGTGCTATGCCATTATGTAAATATTAGTTCATTTTGATTGTACTTACAATTAACCGCCTTCTGTTTTCAAAATATTCCAAAAATGTTGCCAGAGCTCCCTTCGTTGGAGGTGGTGGTTTCTTTGTAGGCTTCTGATAATCCTTTTTTCCTGTTTCAGTCTTCTTGTCTGTTTTTTCCCCAGTGCTCTCTACCTTTTCTCCCCTCTCTGATTTTCTTCCATCTTCCTTCCTGTCCCTTTTTGGCTTGTCCTTCTTAGGCAGCTTGTCTGATTTGTCCTTTTTCCTCTTTTTCTCTGCCTTGTTCTGCTTGTCTTTCTTATTGGGAACACTCTCAGTCTCTTTTTCCACTGGGTAAATGTCTGTTGGTTTGCCAGCATCATATTTATCTTCATATGCATTAGTCAGACCACCATCTCCATTCTTTTTCTTAGTTGGTTTAGATTTGCTTGGCTTGCGTTGAGTTGGCAGGATACCAGGTTGTTTTCGGGTATAGTCCTTTCGGTCAGTGCGATTGTCACCATTTTTTGCAGTGTAGGCTTTGGTATAGAAGTAAGAGGGGGTGGTTGGTTGAATAGTGTTTTTCTTAGATTGGTCCCTGTTATCATAATGGTAATTCTTGGTTCTGGAGTTGAGGTCCCATTGTGGGGTCATGTGAGCTTTTGTTGTCCTCTGGGTGATAGTAGTGGCCCGGGTGGAACTAGTGGTAAAGCGGATGGTTGTTGTAGGACGAGTGGTAGGGGGCTGGGTGGTGGTGGTTGTAGTTGTTACGGTAGTTGTGGTAGTAGTAGGTCTTCTAGTAGTAGATGATGTTGTGGTGACTTGGATGAGTCGTCTGTTGTGTTCCTCTTTTCTTTCTGGTCTTCTCATAATGGGTGGGTTTACCTGAGTTCCAGTGCTGGGGATGCCTGCAACCACCTGACCCTCCTCCCCTGCCTCCTTACACTTCTGCACAAAGCCTTTCTGTCTCACCTTCTCCATCTTTCTCATTGGTGACTGGTCTATGACCTCGTACATGGCCTCCAGCCTCACTGGGTATGGGTACCGCTCCTCCACCTGCAGTGTCTTTTTCAAAAGCACCATACCAAATTTCCCTTTTTCTAACTTGAGGAAGTTAATGAGTCGAGGGATGAGTGCTGTATCCAGAGGCTCTTCCATCACTTTGCCCACGTTCGTAATGCGCCTGACTTTCCCACCCATTTCACCCTCTTGGTGAAACATCACAATCTGGTGCACATGTCGTTCAGCCAGCTCACAATACACATCTGGCTTGAGCAGGCTCATCATGAGCCTGTAATAGCCATCTGATTCATGAGGGGCTGAGATGACCAGTAGACGATTTTTCCCTGCAAACGTGGCCAGCAGATTAGGGGAGCCAGCAGAGCTGGGCATGCGGGATAGGGCAGCCCGTGCTCCAGGCACAGCACCATCCCTCTGGAGGTTTCCCAACCCAGCCTGCATGCCTCTTGTCTGACTCAATACCCTTCTGTTTTGATTAGTGTTGGCTTCATCTTTTTGCATTTCTTTTGGTTTCTCATTAACTTCTGGCTGAGCCGCCCTGGAGAGAGAGCTCTGTCTTGTTGGATGCCTCGCTTTTCTGTGTCTCAGATGAGCCTGTTTACCATCAGCTGTGCTGCAGTCTGAAACAAACACTGCTAAAGCCAAGCAATACACAAAAATGACCCTCCACATGGCTCCCATCATCATAGTTACAAGTCTAAGTTAAGGGAAAAGACAGCTGAAATAACCCAATAAAGTGTCATAAGATGAACAGCAGACTACTCTAGCTGCATACCGATGACTGGTAGAAATACTTTCAAAACATGACTGACTTTCATCAGCTCGGGTCAACCAGCTGCAACCATCAACAAATCAAAATATTCCAACTCAGTTACTCCAATACAGACTTCAGGCTACAAGAAAGGATGTTGAGTGAAAATCTGAGTAGTTCACTATACATTAGCCTAGATCACGATTAGTTTTAAGCGCAGTGAGCACGTTCAGAGCGATATGAAAAGCGCTTCTTCATTTGAAGAACATTTCTTCACTTCATGCCTGTGTAGCAGCGCCGATGAGCCTTGGAAAACGCAACGTCGCTACATCTTACATCTGCTTACAGATGCCGCTCACTTCCTCCGACCATTTAAACTTCCATCCACCGGAATTCTTGCAGTTTATTGTCCCGACTGTCCCGAGACTCAGCAGACGCGCTCCGGGCTGAGGTGGGGAAACAGCAGCGCCCGATCACTTCGGAAAAACGAGCAGAAATCACGCAGGGAAAGTCTTTATCCCTGGACGTTATCCCACACTTGCCAACAAATAACCTCAGTCTCCGGCTCCGCTGTAAAAAGGACCAACCCCTGGAGCCCTGGGTTGCCAGACCCAATAATATCAACCCGAGTCAAGCGGGATCGACCCTGACATTCATGATCTGCTTCTACACGAGGCTGTAAGTGTATACAATATCGACAACATCGATGAACATGCTGGTAGGAAAATTAATGGCAGGTAAGAACTGACAAATAAAACAGACAAGAGGCTGAAAGGCAGATCCTCTGTAGAATGTAATTTGAGACATAACACCAGTTGAATATAGCAGGCTGATTACATCATGTTTTTCTGAACTGTGGCAACCCACAAACAGTTACAACTGGAATGGAGTCCCATTTCATCAAAAATAAATAAAGACTAATTTATACACTGATTGTTTTTTCAAGTGAACCTAATGCATATGATCATGTTTGGGAGCGATATAAGCAACTACAGGATAAAATGTGATTTAAAATCAAGACACAAAATAGTTTTTACTGAAAGTAAATGAATGTAAAATAACAAAAACAAATCGAATGTTTACCCGACCAGTTTTCAAGATTTACTTCAAAGAAAATATTTCAGATTTCTGTTGTTGATTTGTCTTGTCTTGTCTTTGTTCCTCTGTCCATTGTGCACAATGCCATTAAAAAGTTTACAGCCTATAGCACTGGAGCTAACCTCCCTGGATGTGGACAGAAGAGAAAATTTGGTGGAAGATTGTAACAAGATTGAGACCAAAATAGAGCTATTTAGTAAAGCATATTATTGTAGCTTTTCTAGAAAAGAAAATGAGGCCTTCAAAGAAAAGAACACAGTCCCTATGGTCAAACATGACAGAGGGTCAAAGGTGTTTTGGAGTTGGGCTCCTGAGTGCCACAACAGAACAGCGGTTGTCGTATCATCCAGAGATCTTGGGTTCAAATCCTGATGATGCCATAGCTGCCTGTGGCCAGGGATCAAGAGAGCAATCTTAATAGTGTTGCCGGAGTGTGAATCATGGATGTTTGTCAGCTCATGCATGATGCACAGGAGCACTTTTCTTCAAGTGTGTTATACCATTCCATGATGTTGCATGAGCAGCAGCTTGAAAAGGTGTGGTAGCTGTTATCATGTGTCCTTGTCCACTTTGATTGGTAACTGTCATATGATATGGGATAAAATCAAGAGTAAATCGGGAGAATATTGGAGCAAAAAGCCAAAAAAAGATGCTTTGAGATTATTTTGGTGCTTCTGACACTGGAGGCCTTGACTGTGTGCATGGCATCATGAACTCTGAAGACTACTAAAGAATTTTGGATCGGCCTAGTGTCAGAGAGCTGGGCCTCCATCAGAGGTCATGGGATTTCCAGCAGGACAATGACTCAAAGAGTCAACATCAGAAAGCATCCAGAAATGGTTTAAGACAAAGCACTGGAAACGTCTGAAGTGGTCAACAATGAGACCAGTTCCTAAATCCTACAGAACACATGTGGAGGGATCTCAAAACAGCAGTTAGGAGAAGGCAGCCTTCAAATTTGAGAGACATGGAGCAGGTGGCAAAAGAAGAGTGGACCAAAATTCCAGTAGAGAGTTTAAGAAACTCGTTCATGATTACAGGAAGCAATTGATTTCAATTAGTCTTCAAATGGCATGCTACCAAATATTAAGCTGGGGATGTCAATAATTTTGTCCAGTCCATTTCTGGAGTTCTGTGTGGAATCATGTCAGATTAGTCTTTTTTCTCTGCTTTTGTACATGCTCATAAATAAGAGGTCACCAAAGAAATCATGTTTAGACACTAGATTTTTGGAAATTCTGTTATACATTTTTTTAATGTTTGAAGGGTTTGTGGTACCAGCAGAAGGTCTGGGCTAAATTTGCCCAGTAAATGAGAAATTAATCTTAGTCTTAATACATTTCAATGAGACAGAATAATGTGAAATGTCCCCAGTTGAACTTTGACATACAGCCTGTATGGTGAGCAGGTGGAGTCCATCTTCCAAAATCTGGTTCTCATGCGTTTGGGTTTACTATTGTCTGCCAACATACAGGTAGCCAAATGCAAGCAAACAATCAAAAGACTAGAGCATTTCCCAATGTCTGCCTTTCTTTAAATATTTGTGCCTTACACTCACCTGGTGTTTTGAATTTAGTCCTTACCATGCATACTCCAATGTGTGCAGCACATGTTGTGAAATCTAAAATGGCCCATAATCCATGGCCTACTGTCAAGTCACTTCCTCTCATATGTGTCCCAGCACATGGAAGGGTCTCTTAGTCTATAAAACTTTAATTGCAAGTTTTCTAAAGAGTAAACTTCTGGTGACTTTAATATGTTTGCACACATTTAGTGCAAAACAAAGCTTTTCTCTTTGTGTTGTAAATGCAAATGAATGTGTGTTATTCAGAGTGAATACATGGCACTGTCCAGTTCATATTTACACAGTCACACATCTCACCTCTCCCGGAAGATCCAAGACTCTCCTGCATATTGGTAGCGGCTCCCTGATACATGCAAATTATATACAATATCCTGGAAATTGATTTTTTCAATGTGAATGAGTGAGAGTTCAAAAGAGACAGAGATGGGCACAGTGGCCTTAACTATCACATTTTGTCCTTTCATTCAGTAGATCCTGAGTGACTACAGTAACTACATTAACTGTGTATTGGAATTCTTGGAATTCTGTAAGGAGCACTGCATTACAGTTTCATAACTATCTGTTGGTTGTAACATCTGGTGAGAATGAACTTTTAGTGATCACAGATTAATTAACTATTAACTTTTAATAATGTTCTTATTTTTATGCTACATGAAGCAAACCCATTACATCAAAGTGAACAGAACTGGGGGTCATATATGTTCCAAATACAATCCCCACCAACATAGAGAAAGCCAGAAACATCTCATACTGTCCTCTTAGTTTTAACATTACTTATCCATGGTGAACAAGAAACCTTTCATACTAATTACACAATCAATATGTTTAGGATATTTTAAGAGTATATACTGACAGACTGCAATAAGTAACAGGGTCTTGAGAAAATCCGCTGGCCTTCATGACCTGAAAGAATAATTTATTTTCCCATTGTGGAGAAAAAAAATCAAACACATTCCGTGTATGTGTTAACACAACTGTAATACAGCCAGCTGAAAAGGTTCACAGAAGCACCATGTGTTTACCAGAGAGTTCTTTTTACCTCTGGATTTAACATGTTTTTTTCCACTGGGACAGACAACACCCAGGGACCAAACAGAGCTCATTCAAACCAATACACAGCTGCTCTTGTTTCCAGATATGAGATCATATTCTGGTGAACTTGAGAAATATTAACAAATATAAGAGTCTGTATAAACAATCGAAGTGCCAAACAAAATCTGAAAATGTAAAATATCTTCACCACTGTTTGTAATAAAAGTTTAAAAGTGAGTAAAAACAGCATTTCTCATATTGGGAGCCTTTTTTGTACACATGGTGTTTTCTGTCCTGCACAAATGTTTGTGTTTTATACAATTTTTTTACAGCCATTAGGCTTGCAGGTAATCAGGCTGGACCTGCCAAAGTCCAGCCCAAAAGGAAAAAACCTATCTAATCCATCTAAATAGACCATCTAACAGAATAAGAGGTGACAGCTTGATTCTGGAGGAGGTTGCAGACAATATTGCAACTAATTATTTGATTGTATAGTGTTGAACACCTAACACTCTATTCTGCACAGTGAGGGCATTTGAGTAGCACTAACACTGACTATTATAATAAATGACCCAGTTCAGACCACAGTGCCATTTATCTGATAAAAACAGTGATATTTTATAGAACACAGACTGACCATTTATTTTATTTATTTTTATTTTATTTTATTTTACCTATATTTAATTCCTTTCTCTTTGCAAGAGAGTTGAATTATGAAGCAGATATACAGGTTGTTTAATCTAGTACGCTGCTTTTTCTTTGTATATTCAAGAAAGACTTTTTTATATATATAAATATATCATTTAAACATAGGTTAATGTATTCAAAAGATATTAAAAAAACTAAATTATTTTAGTTTTTTTATATCTTTTTAATACATTAACCTATGTATAAATGATATATTTATATATATATATATAAAAGACATTCTAATAAGTAACTGATTTTGGTTTCAATTGCACCATTCAGAGAAGTCTTTCTTGAATATACAAAGAAAAAGCAGCATATTAGATTAAACAACTTTGTGGTCCAAACAGGCGGTTAAAACATATCAGATCTGTCACTCTATATCAAATTGTAAAAGTAAAAAAGAGTAAAAAGAGACTCTGAATGTGGACTTTAGGTGTTGTAGTCCTGTGGTATATGATAGCATTTAACAGAAAATAATTAAACCATAATATATTCTTATCTATGGGTTGTATTCACAGTTAGTAAAGTTCAAAAGTTAGATGCAGGAAATATCTCCATATTTCATGGTTGCCAGATGTTTCTTGAGTTAACTTGTGTGAGTTTTTTTAAGTGTCTAGTCCACCACATTTAACGACAACCACTTGCTATTTGGACTGTCCTGAGGGCATACTTGGAAAATACTGAAAGATCATTATTGGGACTTCCTCAGTTGTCTCTTGTTTCACAAATTTTATTACTTTTTCCACCAAAACAATAAAATAAATAAAAGGATTTGTTACAGGCAGAAGGATATAGTCAGCAATGGCAGATACTTACAGATTGTTATGTGTGTATTAGTGTACAACACATGTAATATGGCTTTGGGTCTGGCCACATTTAGGCAATTTAACCTTAACATTTAACTTTAGCAATAGGTGTTTATTTTATAAATAATAAACATGAAAAGAAATAAAATCTAGTTTTTACAGATATCCTTCTGTGTTTGTCAGGTTCCAGTTTCTTGTTTAGCTGTGCTTGATTTAAAAGAATTTGGCATGTACATTTCATTCAGCTGTGTTTCACAAAATGGTGGCAGCTCTTTGAAGCAAATGTAACTTTTCTGAATGTTCCAGATTTTTGTTGTTTTTTTTCCATCTCTTGTTTTTGTTTATGAAGCAAAACTCTAACTAGTGCTATTATAAATTGCAGGATTATTTTCTTGTGGCAGTAAATGAATGTGTTTTTGCCTGTTTTAATGCCTAATTCTAACTTGGTAACCTTGGCACTTGGAAACATTCCTAACTGTATTTAACATTTCTCTCTTAAATAATGTCTTCTTTTCAGAGAGTGGTGGATGCTGCCATTTTATATCACATTTTTGAAGCATACAGTCTGACAGTGTGCAGTGTTTGTACAAGGAATTCCACATTCAGGCATTAAAACAACATTCCCTTTGAAGCTCCAGAGAATCCTAACCAGTATCGCCCACGCCTTACCCCCACGTACCCACCTCTCTCACACTTTCCACATCCTGTCTGACGCATACATGCAATCCTACCTCAGCAGATTACAAAACCAGCTGTCTTTAGTTATAAATTGGTGTGAACTCTGTTTAGTTTTAGACTTGTATATCACCTTTTTTTAGCTATGGGTCCATTTTCACTGGAGTAGTGTTATTTAATTACACAGACTACTTAACACAATGACATATTAGCCACAATCAGAATGTCTTTAAAACCTAATTTCCAGTGGGACTATTTTCTGTTGGGATGGTTTGTAATGTAATTTACTTATTTAGAGCTTGTTGTACTTAAAAATATAATTAATATTCTATTCTATATTTATATAATTAATATTCTATTCTTTATTTATTTATTGATTCATAAAGATTAATCAAAAAGAAAGTTTTTCTTAATTAATAAGTTTAATATTTATAGGAAAACTGTTTCATCTGTTATGCTTGTAACCTTAGAGTGAACGGTTACTGCGAATCAATACTAGGTTATTAATCAAAACACCATCTGAGGGAACATTGAATTGTGTTCTTGCAGTACAAGTCTAGGGATTTGTAGACTATATGCCAATGTAAATTGTAGCTGTTCTTGTGGCTTGATGTGGTCCAAAACCAGATGTATTTCTGGAGAAACCAGTAAAGAGTCTGGGTAGGTGGTATACGGTAGCATTGAAAGATAGAGAGCAGGTTGTGGCATTGAGGAAGGAAATGGTGGAGGGCATTAATAGTATTGATAAGTCCTCTCTGCCGGGAAAATTGAAATTGTGGTGTCTGCAGTTTGGTTTGCTGCCTTGGCTAAGATGGCCATTGACTGTTTATGATATTCCGATCACTGAAGTGGAGAGGCTAGAAAGGGTTGTGAATAAGGCTGTTAGGAAATGGTTGGGGGTGCCACATTGCCTTAGTAGTGTG
>JAOVYV010000048.1:12417685-12433269 GCA_025674545.1 Hassar affinis | reverse complement strand
TATATATTGGCACTGAAGATTGCTGTTTCATCTTTCATTGCATAAAGATATCCTGACTTTGTGCCAAAGTCCTATGGTTGAGCGTATCTCTATAGTATATGGTCATGATCTATTCACCTTTATCTTATCTGTGCCCTTCAAATTAGGTCAAAGTTCATCAAGACTGAGCCTACCCTTAGATGATATAGGACTATTTTAAAAAACAAAACAAAAAATGCTTTGGGTCAAGTCTATCAATACAGAATGAATTGATTGTGGCTTTTTAGATTCTTAGAATAGATCTAGCATTACAGTTAAATATTTGTTGATTTGAGATGCATATTACCTGTCTGTAAACCAATATGAGAATATGGGCAATGAAGGAATGTTGGGTGAACAGGGTTTGAATGACTGTGTCAAAAATAAATCATAATAACACTTTCACAGCCTATTAGATTAATAGACATTTATTTCCAGACCACACAGCTTCCATAATTAATGGTGGTCCTCTGGCTATGAAACAGCAGTGCTGTAGATACAACACAATGGCATTTCTATATTTCTGAAACTGTTGTACATTTGTTCAGAGCCAGACATCTCTGTGAATCTGCTTTACCCTTAAATGCATTCTCTGTCCAGTGTGTTTCTCTAACATGTCTCCTTGTGTCTAAGATAATAGCTTTGTCACAGTTTGTCAACAAGCAGCTTCAGCTGTACTTTCTTTTATTTTTTCTCTCATTCTTGGGGTCTGCTACTGGTTGGCTCCTTAACACATGTTTAAACCTTAGTATGCCGTGTATAAGCACCACACTGCCACAACTATGTCACCTCTAGATTTATTTTGGCCCTGTAAACATACCAAGAATCTCTGGTGTTTTTTAAAAATATTTTGCTCGGCAAGGGCAAAGTGCTATTATTTTGTCACAGTGTCAGCAAAAGTGTAGAGATAAATCTAATTCATTATTGACCAGGCTTTTCTGACTGACAGGCTTGAATACAGGCTATATGTCAGCCAAGTGACCCTCAAATAAACAATGACAGGGGGATCAGCAGCCTCTGAGTGTTTCGTACAGTTTAGGTCACATTAGTCAGGCAGTGGTAGTCTGACCACCGAAAGATTGTCTCTCTTTCAGACTCTTTCAGGTTAGCTCTGCTATAGTCCTGTGAACAACAAAGCTTCCTATTATTCAGCAAATATGTGCCACTGATAACTGCGGCTCCAACCACTTGGTGCTGTTTGTTCACTGCTGTTGACTTTGGAAAGAACCACTGCTGGTCTGTCTGGTACGGAGGCCTGAGGCATGTGAGGGCATTAGCCTGCTGTAGTGTGTGTGTGTGTGCAACACTCTAAACACACACAAACTATCATGCGCACACAGCTTACCGCACTGACCTCCTGGTTAGTGACAAATATACGTCATATGTAATCGTCACTGGTAAAACTACTTAGTCACTCACATGACTTAGTGACCTCAGAGATCAAAATACTGCTGACATTTTGTTTGTTTTGGCTCCTTAACCACTGACTGTTTATTTGAAGACCTGTGGCAGGGTAGTAAAGAGGCATATGATATGTAAGGAATAAAACACAACAGGCCATGCTGTCGGAAAATAATGTACAACAGCATGGTATGTTACCATCCAGAGGTGAATGAAATAGATTTTCATTTTACAGAAACCTGAAAATGCAAAGTCCTCTGTCTTGAAGATTCTCCTTCAGTAGAAAACTTACTGATATTTCCAAAGCGCTGACATCTGAGATTCCATAAATGCTTAATAAATGTCTCCTTACAGCTTGATAGCTTATGCATTTCTCTTTGTTAAATAAGAACATATTTTTTAAAAATACATTTAATATTAACATTAGATTTTTGTGAAATGCCTTATCATATGGGTACTATAGACATGACAAGGTATTAGAGCAAGAGCAATATTATATAAGCTTTGCAGCTTCTGACACCTTATCATCAGAATCAAGTATTCAATAGTGCTGTGATATAACATAACAACACTTAAAAAAAATGATCAGAAAAATTCCCAAATGTAATTGAACACACAGAAATATGTTAGGGTTTGGTGATATACAAATCCATTTTTTTTCCTGTCCAAGGAAGTTACTTTCTCAGCTAATGTCAGTCAGTATGCTGTAAATATCACTAATTGTTCTTCTACCTATGTAGAGGAACACAAATGTGTGCCAGTTGACTTCTAGCTTTTTTACACCTTTGACCACAAGAAGGAATAGTATAGCACAAGCTTTGTGCAGCTAGACAGAGTTTTGCTTATTAATAAAAATATAGTCCTCCTCCATATAAATCATGATGATGTGAATAACGCTCTTAATCACTTAGTTTTTTTTCCAGTATTTGAACATAGGGCCAATCAAATATTAAAATATCAAACTTTTTTTCATTAGTGTAGGCTGGAATACTTCTTCTTTAGAAAAAAAAGATGGGTTCCTGCATGCATGGAGTTTATGCTGCTCCTGTCACTTTGGAATGTGCAGAATTTGACTTGCACCATACTGCATTAAACAGCATATGTTTTTATTTTGCCATCAGAGACTAAATGTCCCTCTCAATGGATGAGAACCAGAAGACGTGCAAAACACCTCATGGTGAGGACATGGTTATAGTCACATTCATTCACAATTTTTCACAACTTCAAAATGGATGACTCATTTGCCGTTCAGTTGTAATTACAATTCTGCTAGTTTATTTGCTTTAGGCGTAGGCACCATGTGGCTGTTTCATGAGTCAAACTCCACTGCATGTTAGGGCAACACTCTTTGTTGGGGTTGTATATGTGTATGTCTTTGTCTTGTTGTGTATATGAATCAGAGGGAGGCAGATGCATTTTTGTAGTGCATGTTGCTTTCAGTTTTTATGGATGTTGGGAAACGTTTGGTAAAATTTTGATATTTTCTGCTTGTACAATCGTTTGTTTAAATACAGAAATGCCTGAGCTGGAATATGTTCTCTTTTGCATGCAAGTAAAGTTACAGCATTTTAAAATCTATTTATCTCCACAAATGAGATTCCGTTCCACACTGATTGCCAAGAAGCAAATGCTATTTATCAATTCCACACTCACTGATTTGCAATTAATTTAATATATAATATAAATATTATCCTTTTTTTACTTACAAGCTATTCATTAGTCTTTTCATAATTTTCATATATCATAATTCATTCAATTATGTAAAATAAAATGGTGACTGCCAAAAAAAAAAAAAAATAGAAGGGCAACTACCAAAACTTTTACAGTAATCTCCATATTCAGCAGTCAAATAGCAGTCAAATGCCCCAGATAACCTAATCTAATTTTTGGGAAACATCATAAGGTTACTTTATCAAACAATTGCAAGTTTACAAAAGGGAAATGTCATTTTGTTTATCAGCATCATCCACATCAGTCTCTGCCTCCTCAACTTAGGCAAAAGTCTCTCATGACATTTAAAAGTGATCCTTGTAGTCATCTCTTCACTCTCCTGATTACTGTATGCTTTTACATCTGTGCTGTAATTCTCACTTACATATTTGGGAGGTCTGTACTATTGGCTAAATTTTGCATTTTATAATCCTGTCAGTGCTCAGGTCTGTGTGGAGTGAATGAGTGTGCAACTGTGTGTGTGTGTGTGTGTGTGTGTGTGTAGTGCCCTGCAACTGACTGACCTCCAATCTGTTGTGAATTCCCACCTCACATGTTCCTGCCATAGGCTCCAGATCTACCCTGAGCAGGATAAAGTGGTTACTGAGATTTCATGACTGGTCATTTCTATCTTCTTTTCTCTTTCTGCCACTCAATAAAATCTACCAAAAGCTACTTCTAGTTCTGCAAAAAAAAAGGATTTGCTGTATGAAGTGATATTGCAAGCCAATAAATGTGAGGGGAACCCATTTTGCTACTTTGAGAAATTTGATATGATCATGGGATTAACATGGTTATCATGACTAGTATCCATTCTGCAACTTAGTATTCATGAGTATTGACTTAAATATATTTACAAAATATTACACATCTACTATTAGATGCGAATTTGCCTAATTTTGATTTGTGTGCTTTCACATTACCCTAAACAAGTTTTAATTGTTGCAATTGCAATATGCTTTGTCATTCTTCATTGGCTTTCCAATGTTTTTTGGACTTAAAGGAACATTTTTTTAAAGATGGATGTTTAGTGAAAGGGAAAAACTCCTGTCCTGAGAGCTCTGCACATAATATGCAATATAATAAAAATATATCCCTGGAGGCACAAAATGCACACAGGAAATAATCACAATGGGCAACAGAAATCTGAATATGGAGATATCCCCCTCCGTTAAATACTGATGTAATGACTGAACTCTGAATGCTTTAGTAAGCAAGGTCTTCATGTAGACTGTCTGTTTATACCATGGTGGTTGTTTACCTAGCTATTTACTGAACATGATCATTAAAGAAAGATAGCTTATGAAAGAAATATTCAGAATTCAGCCATAACTAATTGTCCCAGCCCACCATAGAAATTCCCAGCTATTTTTAAAACCTGAACCTTGAAGATATCACAATGTAGATTTATGCAATTTTCATAATAGCAGCAACCGAGTCCAGTTAGACTCTTGAAGTCTTTTCCTAAGTAAAAGCCCAATGTGTGTCTGTAATGACAGAACTTTCTCTCTGAATGACTCACAGCTTGCGCATGTGCCAATCACTCAGGAGCTGGCCTTTTGCCCATCTTCTCTCTTAAATGAAGAATAGGAAGAATCCTCAGAGTGAAAACATCAAGGCCAGCAGCCCGGAGGTGTTCGTGTTTCTACCGCCTGCCACCCCTTTCCTCGCCTTCAGTACTCCCACCTTCCCTGCCCCCGCATGAGGAAGTCTGCAATCAAGAAGTGGACCATGTTTCAGAGAGAGAAGACAATTAGTCATTGATTTCAAAGAGAGTGTATAATAAAATGTTTCCCTCTTAGGTAAACCTTTTGAATACAAACATGAATTAACCGCCTACACGAGCACTGTGAATAAGGCAAAAAGAATGTACAGCAGCCCACTCAGCTGCCATTAAAGAGTGACACACTTAGGCACACACACATAGAATTTTCTCTTACCACCTTAGATCTCTGCTCTTTCAAGACTGTATAAGCATGGGGTCTGTCCACTATTCAGTGTTAAGTTTAGAGTTCATGAGTGCTATGGTCTTCTGTGTTCATGTCCAGTGTGGCTACAATGTTGTATGTTGTTACTAAGGTTTCAAGAAATGTGTACATTTTTTCCCTTTAATAAATTGTAATACAATCCTCATATTGTATTATATCATGGAAATGGAAAGGCTATGAGTAGCCCATCTTGCAGCCCTCATGTGTTTTTGGAGTCCTCTTAGGGACAGATGATCACCGCTGCCAGCTCTCCTGCCTCTCTTCAGTTTCCTTAGCAACAGCCATGGTTTTTCAGCTTTCACTACATTTGACTGTATGTAAGCAATCATGAAAAAAAAAGAATGATTTATGCTTAAATTACATAAAACAAATCCCTATTGCAATGTTAGAAGGAGTTCAACCTCAATCTTTAAAGATTTTTTTTCTTTTTTTAATCTTTTTTTTTGTATTATTTAATATGTGTAGGCTCTGGAAAAAATAAAGAAATATCTAAGATTAAATCCTTCTATTGCTCATTGGATAAAACAGCTTATTGTCTTATAGGATAACATTCAAAATGCTAATTGAAAAAAATGAATATACTTTATCAGATTTATGAAAGTGAATTTTGCTGTATTATGTCTTCGTCCATTTGCACATTTTGCATTAGAAGTGCTCCTGAGGTCTGTGTATTCTTCCTTTACTTCTTCTTCTACTTCTTCTTCCTCTTCTCACCATCATCATCAACATCATCGCCATTTTTATTTATATTTTTACAGTACACTGGTATCTGATATTTTCCTTTCAACAACGGTTCTGTTGTCAGTGCTACAAATGTTGCCATAGCAAAGCAAGTTAAGACACAGGGAGATTGCAGTTTGTCTGTCACCAGAAGACTGTAATCATGGTCATCACCTTGTGGCATTACTAAAAGTGCCTGCTTTACTAAGTAGAAGCAAAGGTATGCTTTTGACATGATTACTAATATATGCAAAATGTCTTGCCTTAGCAAGAGTAGGTAGTTCATCATAAATCATTTATAAATGTCAGAGCAATTATACCCTCTGTGAGTCACCTCTCAGCCAGGTGTTCTCTGCAGCAACTGGTAACCTCTAAACCATGCACCATGCCAACAAAGCTGATGTATTTGACATGCTAGGAAGGAAGGGACCTCCTTTCTCATGGCCTCCCAGAACTGCTCCTGCTGCATCTCCTCCTGCCATCACCACATTTTTGGAGAATGAGATGGTGTAAGTCTGATCCCATATAATGAAGCTAGCACTGTCTTTGATGTATACATGGGCATTTTATCTACACAGCCTGCCCTCAACACCCATGCCCCTGTGCTAGGTTATAAATCAGACTGTCCTCCACAACCACACAAGCTCCTCATCCCCAGTGGAATGCATTAAGACACTGTGTAACTAAACTGCAGATTTCTTTTGACTAGGTGGCTCTTCTATTGCACAGGTGAACATGGGCTGTGGATTTAGTGTTATTAAAGGTCAAACTGTGTTCGGGGAGCAAGTGAACCCACAGTTTCTCCAACAGTCAGATCTCTCCTCAATAACACTGCAGATGTGGACAATGGGATATTGCCAATATATAGATACTCTAATGTACAGATACTAACAGCATTGGCATGCACCCTTGTCCAGAGTGACTTACAGAAGTGCTACTACTGCCTATCAGTAAATACATCCCAATACTGGTTCACCAGGTCACAGACTAAGCATAATTTAAATCTAAAAAATTCTTTTGGTGTGGTAATATAGTAAGAAAAGAACACAGACAGCACAAAAACAGCAAGTGCTAATTTAAATGGTCATATCATACTCACAAAATTCTCACGCAAGGCCACCCTGATGAAGGTGTCCTCTTAGAAAAGCACATGGTAAAGAGGAAGCAAGGGGCCACAGTTTGAGCTGACTGCAGAGATGCTAATTTATGACCTACTGCATGCCTCCCCATTGCTCTCCACAGTAAGCTCCTGGATCAAGGCCTGTTGGGTTTACATAGTTCCCAATCTGAGTTTCCAACAAGGCCAGTCAAACATATCTCATTGCAGATCACTCAAATATCTCTCAGCTATGGTCTGTGGCTTTTGTAAGCAGCATGATTTATGATGTGTTGTTACCACTGCAAATAAAGTGACAATGATTTAAAACTTGATTGGGTCAAAATTTCTAGTTCCTCTAGCAGCTCTAAAACGAACAGCTGAATGGGGTAAATCCTGCTGTGAAACCAAGAGGCCCACTGTGATTAGCATGGCTGAGAATAGAGCGCATCCAGCAAGAAGCTAAGACAAAAACAAACAAGCTTATATACACAAATCTTTTGCACTTTGCTTCCTGTACCTTTCTCTTCTCTTTTTTTTAGGTTGAACTCCACACCTTGCTCAGAGCGCTCTAGTTTAGTCCACTCCACAGCCCCCTCATGCACTCCCCCTCATGGCTGTCCCTGAAGAGGATACCCCTGACCCTCCTCACTAGTGCCTGTGCCAAAGCAGCCCACTCTTCTCGCTTCTGCAGAGGAGAGAGCCAAGCTCTGCTGAGCAGCTGGTGAAGAGGCAGTGAGATGACGCCTCTCTCCTTCTCACTCTCATCCTCTCTCTTTCTCTGCCAAGTCCTGTCCAAATATCTGCAGTCCAGGCAACAAGATTTTCTTGACTGGCAACTGCAACCAATATTTGAATGCTGAACGCAGACACTAATTAAACACATTCATCTGCATGTGAGACTGACAAATATGATTGGAATCTATTCAAGTGCACTTTACATTCTGTCACTGCATTATAATATGGTAACACAAAAGGACACTGTAGATTATAGCAACCTCCCTTGCTTTGACACACAGAGGGGTGGTTATTTTGCGAAGTCTCCTCCATCTCTGATCTGCTGATCTGTCGTCAAGGCCGAGTAAGGGAAGTGCCTTAATGGTCATTTATCACCAAGTTCAGGGTAAACAGAGGAAGTGAGAGGGTAATCATTCCTCAGTGTAATTTATGTGGGAAGTGATGTGTGTGAAACGCTCAGCAGGGCTGAGATGTATACATTCTTCTCTAGAATGGCTTTGTTTATGGTTCTGCTTGACTCTCCTTGAATGAGTGGAGAGGTACCTGATCAGGAGGTGGTCTCCCTGGAAAAGATGTGCCTCTTCTTGTTATAAACCTGCATGTCCGACACACCAGAGCTGTGTATCTGTGTATCTAACAAATTCTTTAAAAAAAAAGCTGTGAATATACAACCCCAACATATTATAGCTTAGTTATTGCTATTAGTCTTTTAAAAATGTTTTAGTATCCTTAAGTGTGACCTATTGTACAGGTATGTAGTTGCAAATTTCAATATATTCAGCAAGCTATTCATATTGCAATACTTCCTAATACTACACATATTGCAATATATCCTACCCACTATATATTAAGCTCTGTATTTACATTTACATTTACATTTACATTTACATTTAGGCATTTAGCAGACGCCCTTATCCAGAGCGACTTACAAAAAATACTTTAGGGTATTAGTGTATTTCTTTATTTTATATAAGTTTTGTCTGGATGTCTTTGTAAAGCTGCTTAAATGCTCTTTAGAAATAAAATGGAATTGGATAGAAATTAAACATATAGCAGTTACACTGTGTTACATAACAATTTCCTTTGTTAAACCTTTAAATCAATCAAATAGTGTATTTGAATCATGAATACTCAGCTGTGAATTTTTTAAAACTTTTTATTTGCCACCCTGCCACTACAACGCAGCACATTCCTATAGCAAAAAAACAAACATATAAAAACATATATATGCATTATATATGGCCACTTATGCTTTTACTACTACCACATCATGTAGAAATGATTCCTCAGAACATTATTAGTACCACACCTTTGAAAGAAATGTGTTCATTAAAAAGTCTCTACAGACATTGTGTTATACACACAAAAAAACAACTGAGGCCAATTGTGATTTAAAATTGAATCAATAAAAAATTTATTTTCCATTTCCTTCTCATTGAAACATTTTATTTAATTGATAAAAGTACAAAGGAAACTATTTCAGTGTTTCCTAAAACTGTAAATATAAAAACTTAGAATGTGACACCTGCAACACACTCAAAAAAGTTGGGACAGAGGCAAAATAAGGCAAGTAACACAATAAGTAACACAAGTAACACTGTACTGGAAGGTTCCACAATTAGCAGAAACAGGTGAGGTGATTAAGAACAAAAAGAGTATAAAAGGTGCATCCGCCAAAGGCTTAGTCTTTGCAAGCAAGAATGGGTCATGTTTCACCACTGTGCAACCTTGTAAGAAAATTGTTAGTTCAAAGACAGCATTTCTCAGCACAAGACTGCAAAGAAATTAAGTCTTTCACCATCTACAGTTCATAGCATCAGAAAAGGTTCGGGGAGTCAGGGGAAATCTTCGTGTGTAAAGGCCAAGGGTGGAAACCACTGCTGAGTGTGTGTCACCATCGAGCCCTCAGGCAGTATTGTTAAGGAACCATCATGTTACCATGATGGACGTAGCCACATGAGCTCGGGAGTACTTTGGAAAATCATTGTCACTTAACACAGTTCACTACTGAAGCAAGAAATGCAACCTGAAACCGTATTATGCAAAGAGGAAGCCATATATTAATTTTGTGCAGAAATGTCAGTGAGTTGTCTGGGACCAAAGTCATCTGAGATAGACTGAACGACAGTTGAAACATGTTCTGTGGTCAGACGTGTCCACATGTGAGCTTATCTTTGAGAAACAATGTGCCAAAGATGAAAAAGACCATCCAGACTGTTACCAGTGAAAAGTGCAAAAACCAGCATCTGTGATGGAATAGGAGCACATCAGTGCCCATGGCATGGGTAACCTTCATATATGTGAAGTTGCCATTGATGTAGAGGTTTATATTGGTATTCTGGAGAGATATATGCTGCCATCTTTTCTCCAGAACTCTATGTCTGTTTCAGCAGGACAATACCAGGCTTCATTCTGTAAGAGTTACAACAGCATGTGCTTGACTGGCCTGTCTATTGAAAATGTACAGCGCATCATGATGAAGAGACTCAGACGACAGTGATCATGGACTTTTGAGCAGCTCAAGTCTTGTACACAGCAAGAATGGACAAAGATTCCACTTGCAAAACTGCAACAATTAGTATCTTCATTTCCCAAATGATTGAAAAGTATAATTAAAAGAAAAGGTGATGTGACCAGTGGTAACCTGCCTCAGTCCCAACTTTTTTTGAGTGTTGCGGGCATCACTTTCTAAATTAGTTTTTTTTTGTTTGTTTGTTTGTTTAACAAATAGAATTATGTTAGTCATTGAAAACACTGAAAATCATTTCTTTGTCCTTTTATCTGTTAAATAAATATTCAAGTGAATTAATAAATTACAGCTTTTAGTTTTTATTGCATTTTTAGAAAGTTTCCCAACTTTTCTGTAAATGGGTTTGTAGAATATGGCAGACCACTGAGTTTTTAGGTTAGCATAAACATTGGAACAGGTAGTTGTAAGCTATTTTAATGCAAATAACACTTATAGTTTTGCTGCTCTTATGTTTTGTTACACTTAATGTTTTGTTACACTTAATCTCTTGCTTGCAATAACAGTTTCAATTCAGTAAATCACTGACATGACCAGCCTGTTGCATTATTCTTTTGTGATGCTTTTCCAGGCTCGTACTAGAGCTTTTTTCAGTTGTTTGGGGAGTTTATCTATTTAGTATCCTCTTTAGGAGGTGAAATTCACAACTGGGTTAAGGTCTGCTGATCGACTTGGCCAGTCTAAAACCTTCCACTTTTTGTGGTGGGAGTGTGTTTCCTCCCAAATAGACTGGATGCATTTCTCTGTAAATTGTCTTCTGAATTCATTCTGCTGTTACCATCATGAATAACATCATCAATGAAGATTAGTGAGCCTGTTCCAGAAGAACCCATGCAAACCAATCCATTACATTACACTAGGGCTCAAACCAAGGATAGTCATTTACACATATCAAATGTTCAAACAATTAACTAACAGGGCACACCTGGACAACAAGATCCACCTGTCAGTCATGTTACAGTATTTTTGTTCTAGGTCCTTTAACATGTCTAGATGTAAATATCGGGTAATGAAAGGTGAAATTCTTGAATTTATGATCAAATATTCATCTTTTGAATTTAAATGTAAATTTCTTCAATGCATAGCAAAAGCAATACAATTGGTCTTTCTGTTTCAATAATTTCAGACAGCATTGTATAAGAATTTACAGATGTGTGACAAAGGGGAAAAAAATCATTCTTCATCATCATGCTATTTTGTTATTCCCTATATATATTCATTTTGCAGGCATGGTTTGAGTTCACTTGTCCGCTGAGTGAACAGTCGCATCAAATCAATAAAAAGCTCTTCGGATCACACTTATTCTACAATGAAATATTTCTTATGGCAGTGGTGTCTTACTGGATACCTCTACCCCCATCCCTGAGACAGGAGAGTTCTCTGTATGGTTTAATGAGGAAGAAAATAGTGTAAGGTATATACTTCAGCCTTCACACTCAACAGATCCTAACACACCTGTGGGAGATTTTGGAGTGCCATGTTAGACAGTGCTCTACCATCATCATCATAATTAAACCACCAACAGAGGGAATATCTTTTAGAAGAATTGAAAGTGTTCATCAATCCAGTAGAGTTCAGTGTGTTGACTTGATGTTAAAGTGCACTGAAGCCGATCTGTTAGCTTGTAGTGGACCAACACATTGTATAAGCTAATATTCAGCCAAGGGTGAGAAGCAAATGTGCCATTCTTTTGTGGATTGAAAATTAATTATTTTTTTATATAGAACTTGTTCTGGCCTGAATATAGAATGTTCTGTCTTGAGTGGATGATTGATGCTGATTGAAATAGGAAAAAAACTATTTTTTAGTCATGTGTTGGTAAGTCCTGTGCAACTTCACAATAGTCATATCAAATTTGCCTTGCAAAATCCATTTAAATTTTTTACTGCATGCAAATTCAGAGCCTTTCCTTATCTATACTCCAAGAACAATAACATCTTACCAGCTAGCTGATTTTATGGTTTGTATAGCAGTTTTTTTCCATCTGTGCTGCCCTATCTATCCTGATGCAAACTGAAATGAAAGGGCTAGGCTTGAGCACAAAAAAGCTGTTACACTGATTGGTCCTTGTGACTTGAGCATTGCCCTTGAGACATTTTCTAAAAGGAATCAAAGGCATCACAAAATGTGAATAAGCTACTGTGTATGCATGGTTCACAAGAAACAGCAGAACTGCAAATTATATAGCACCCACAACCCACGCAAACACCCACACACCCACCCACACACACTCATACACCATCGAGAAAAAAGAAGCCACGTATTAAGGCTTCAGAAATTCATGCTCTGTTGCTAGCTGGGAATGAAACATGGGAAAGAGGTTCACCTAATATTTATTCATTAGACCAGCATTCTTACCTCCAACAATCTCCTGTTGTATATAATATATGAACTTGGTTACTATTATTGCTATCAGCTTTTGTGTGCTTTTTGTATACTGCAGCCATCTAAAGCAAGGTGTTATATAACAGTGCAGCACAACAGGGGATGGGGAACGCTCAATCGTTCCTTGTACCCCAAACGATCAGCCCACACTCAGCAAAGGGGTCACCCCACCACCTCCATCTCCATTTGAAAACCCCCTGGCTTTGAAAAGATGGGCTCACCACCCAGCTAGTGGGGGTGGAGGAGGCCTGCAATAGGCCATCATACAGAGGAGCGAAAACTCAGTGCAGGTACTGAACAAAAGCTAATGTAGAGCCTACACATTTGAGTCGTGACTCCGGCATGAAACAGCTGTAGGAGTTGTCTGACTGCACTTGTAGTGCAGTTGCGTAACAAACTGGGAGGCTGTAATCATGATGGACACAGGTCAGTTTTCCTCAGGCATATTCAGCCTCTCACAGGCACTCTTCTCTCTGAGAGCTAATCCACTGAGTGCATTTGAATTTGGCACTCAGTGAATTTTACACCCCCGCTGTGTGTGTGCGTGCATGTGTGTGTGTGTGTGTGTGTGTGTGAATACATACTTGAAGAAAATGAACAAAATGGCCAAAAGCTGGTTAAACTTTGCATATTTTAAATCAGAATTTTCATGTTAGATAACACAGAAGTTACCATAAACCTGAATGTATTTTCAGTCCTCAAATTATTTATTTTCTCTGCAAGTTTCACCAGTGGTAGTTAAGCTATTAGTGAAGCAACCGTTTCTCAAAGGCATTGTTTGCTTTTTTTCACAACAAATGTTAATCATAGCCAGTTCCCATTGCTGTATGTTTGTCCACTTCACGTGCCAGCACTGGCAGTCTGTAAGAGTACCAGCTCGCACGTCTTCCTCCATGAAACCTGCCACAGCAACTTCACAAATTTGTGGCCAAACAGCATAGTTGAGCAGTTCGTTATGTATGGAATAGAATGGTACGTATCTGACTGTCTTAAAGGGAACATCAGTTTGGCAGTTTGACCATCAAATCTCTAGAAAAAGCAGGAATGCAAAAAACATGGGCATGTATATCTTTCCTAAGCTGAAATACTAGAGGTTTGTTCTGACTAGTTTTATGCTGCTGATCTCTTCAAGGACAGAGATTCAGAGTGATGTAACAGCGAAGGAACAAGGATGCTGTAATCAGTGCCATTGTACTACTGACTGAAGTTAAAATCTCTCACTAAATAATAATAATGTAATATGTTAGGATTTAAAAGTTGACCTGATTCGCTAAGCTCCCTGCATATGCAATAGGATAACCTGTGTGTGGAGTTAGTGAGCATCTTGTGGGTGATTTGTCAAGAATAATTGCTTAAATTAAATGGCATGCAATGTAAGGGGAGGAAAACATTTTAATGACCATTTTTCAATGGTTTGCAAATGCTGTGGAAAGTAAGGATCTCATAGACAGACACTTGAAAAAGTACAACTGAGACTTGATAGACTTATACATAATAATTCATAATTTCATGGAAAGTGTAACACCAATTAAAGGCAGTAAGATGCATCAAAACTCCAGCTCTGAAAATGACATAAACACAATATAAAAGAGTGTAGATATGTGCATTCTGCTGGCAGTAATTTCACAAGCTCTTTTAAAATGTTTTCAGCATCAGATGTGTGAACATCTGGTAAATATCCAAGATACATCCATTGTAACAACATTGTGAGAAAACCTTATAGAACCTTTCCCATTATTTTGAGATACTGAAACATAACCTGGAGACTCTAATATAATAGTTTTATTTTTTCATAATTTTTTTTTCAAATTTAATACTTGCCTTTCAGTTGTAAGTAAATCACACTCTGGATCCAAAATGAATCTGTTTGCAACAATCCTTAAATTGGATTTTCAGACAAACAGATAAGACATGCTACTTTGCTCAGGAAAACAGTCTTCCCTAGGTCCTGTTAGCTTGGATATATATAGGCCATGATTTGATGGAGGATGTATTGTTCTTAACACTGATATCATGGTTAATGGGAGCAAAACAGTTTTCAGTATAGGTGCTTTTGTCCTAATGGTTTGGCAATGGAATACTGACAAATAGTCATAATAGCATTAGTATTATAATGTTCTTACTTGGTTAAGAATGGAGGGGTGATTGAACCTTATAATGCTTCAGCCACAACAGGGTCAGCACACCTGGATCCAGACCATAAGGGGGCCTGTTGCTAACAATTAAAATGATTTTTTTAAGGCAATTACTGACATAAATGTAAATGATTACATGATTACAAATTATATCATATCTCACCCTAGAGGTGTACTAAAATTGAAAACATCTGCTAAAATATAGACAGAGAAACATGGAAGAAACAGAAACAGATAACCACAAAATAGTTAAAAAGGAGCAGAAAGCACTAAAAGAAGGGAACCTTGCAGGTGCCCGCATCACCTATCTGGAGATCAGCATGAATCAGCAAAGAAGGTAATGTTAGGCCTAATGTTTCAGTTATTAGTTTAGGTTTGTGCAGTAGTATTTGAGGGTTGGGGGACCATGAACAGGTTATACTGACACTGGGCCAAAATATAACATAATACAATCAGCCTAATATGAGTTGATGGTCATCAGAGTGGGGTGGCCCTATACACTTACTACAAAAGGGCCCTTGTCAGTGTTTACAACACTGATGAGAGGATGAAGCACAACTATCCTTCTAGTCATGAAAGAAGAAAAAAACATCATGAGAGTGAAATACAGAAAGGGCAATCTGGTAAACTTGTGTTCTCCCCTATCCAAGTTCATTTATTTATTCATTTTCTTGACCGCTTATTCCTTTTCAGGGTCACGGGAGAGCTGGTGCCTAGCCGGCAGCATAGGACACAAGGCAGAAACAACCCTAGATAGGACACCAATCCATTGTAGGGCACACACACGCACACACTCACACACTAGGACCACTTTAGAGATGCCAATCAACCTAACGTGCATGTCTTTGGACTGTGGGAGGAAACCG
>JAOVYV010000048.1:12384919-12404827 GCA_025674545.1 Hassar affinis | reverse complement strand
CTGGTCCAATTTAGCCATGAAACCTCCCACACTAAAATGACAGGTGTTTCAGTTTCATTGTCTAACCCCTGTACATCAGACTACCAAAATAAACAGTAACTTATATAATGCTCACTTAAATAATAAATATGTTTTCATACATGCAATCCAAAACTAGTCTTAACCTCATAATGAAATCATGTATATGTGAGTCTGTTCAGTAAGAAAGTCTCTCTCAAGCAGTTTGATTAGCAATTCATATCCATAACAGTTTGCAGTGATCTTTAAAGAACAATGATTGCATATTTTTTTCTTACAGTTGGATTGTTAATGGTGAGATGATGTGTTTTTGTAGAAGGCTAGGACTATATCACTGAATAAAACTCATGATTTCCTTCAGGTTTTTGTCATAGAATGAACACTTCCTCCCATTAATTTGCCACATGTAATTTTAACCTCTTGCCTGCATGCACATTTCTTGAATGTAAATGAATGCATTTCTTTCACCAGTGCTTTTTAAAATAACCTAATTATGAACATCTCTAAGTAATCCCAAAGTCATTTGTGTACCCACATACTGTTAATATATGGCTAAGCCTAATGGAAAAAGTATCTATGGGATTGCTTTGTCTAATATATTACATTTATTCATTTGGCAGACGCTTTTAGCTAAAGTGACTTACAATTGAGGCTTAGGTCAATCCACACATCTATTTGTTTGAAGACTGGATATAGACTGCAATATGTTACAGAACTAAGTATCCATTAAATACCAAGCAGGAGTGAAAAATAATTCAGTATTTGTTAATAATTTCTATTATTAATTGCATTGATTATTATTTTAGTGGATTTATACTTTTCCTGTGTGTAGTTTAAACTATAATTATGTGAAAATTATAAACAATAATACAATAAAACAATAATTTCTAATTTTTGTTCATTAGTATAGATACTACAATCATCTTTGCAGAAGGGCTGCCTGTCAGTCTGACTTGCTCTGATCTCATAAAATCTTTGAAAAAATCCAACAACGTGAATGACACAATTTGGTTTATGGGTTTGATTTCAGGAAAAAAACTCCAAACTCCACCCCTAACCCTATGAGTATAATTTTCCCCACCCACTGAGAAGAAGATATAGGACCACTAGAGAAAGAACAGAGCAGTCTGAAGTATGTGCTTGTACATGGTATTACAACAAAGAAATCTGTTGGTCAAACTTCAGATAACACATTCAGAATGCCTACTGATACAATATGGCAGATTTTTTTTTGTTTTAATCATTTTTAGAAAATAATTATAATGTTAATTAAAAGACATCATTCCACTATTTCATTTCTGGATTGTTATTAAGGAGTTTACTGGGGGAAGATATGTAGAGAATTAAGCTTCCAAAATGTTCAAAATGCTGCTACCTGTTATTTCAAATCACATTGCAATTGACACTGACGTAACAAAGTTGGTTTAATAGAAATCTGATTTATATATAAAAGCTTAATAAGCCAGAGGCAACAGTGGCGAAGAATAAAATATTACAATAATACAGTTGCATGAGTAGGCACAAAATATATTGGATTAAAAAGGTATTTAAAAAAGGACCAAACCTGTATATATATGTAGGAATTATGCATGGATACATACACAGTGGGGTCAAAACATCAGAGAAAATGTATTTATTTAAAATTGTCATTAAAGCAAAAAGGGGTTATATCAAATTCTAAGAAACTCTGAAATGCCTGATCCATATAATTCATAAATATTTTTACTCAAGTTCTCAGAAGAGCTGGTGATCAGGTGATTCTTAAAGGTTGTGAAGCAATGTGTAGAGCTGTACACTAAAACAAGTGTTAACTATTTAAATGATGTGGCTCTCAAACAGCCATGATTCACATTTCTGAACTTCTTATGAATAATTACGAATTTAGAGGGGTTATGTAAATTGACCAGCAACACTGCTTTGAACAGTTTCTCAGAAATCAATAGCAACCCCCCCCCACCTTCCTTTGCACAAACAGAAAAATACTGTGCACCACTGTCCTTTGATTTGATTGCATTGTCACCCAAGTACATGCTTGCTGTCTCTTAGTACACTGCAAATCTTTGGGGAAATTATTCCACCAGAACATACAAACTAGAGTTTCAGAATGAAATGAAACTCGAATGAAAACTGATTACCATGACTACCATGAGATGCTTGTGGAAAAGTGAACGCCACACACAACAGGTGTTAAATAAAAAAATGTGACCTATTTTCATTTTAAATTGAGAGTGATCTATTTCAATAACAAAGAGTAGTCTAACTGTCTAGCTGTATCCTTCTCTATAGTCCACATGAGACAGTCAGGCATAGTTGTTTTTATTTGAACAACTTCATACCCTACCATTCAGTACATTACAGTATCTTAACATTTCTAAGAGGTTGGCATTAAGTTCCATATATGAAAATTGTTTTTCAGATAGATTAATGGTTCTTTTTTAATGGACTTAAAAGGACTCCTTTTTCTGTTTTTATCTAAATGTCACCTAAAGTGTTTAATACATATTACATAATCTGGTATAAAATAGTGTTCTGATTGCTAATGTCACAAACTATATTATCATAATATAACAGGTTTCAGGTTGCATTTCTTGCTTCAGTAGTGAACTGTGTTAAGTGACAATGATTTTCCAAAGTACTCCTGAGCCCAACACAGTCCAACACAGTAGCATGACAGTTTCTCAAACAATACCACCTGAGTGCTCGATGGTCACGCACATTCAGCAGTGGTTTCCACCCTTGGCCTTTACACACCAAGATTTCTCCTGACTCCATGAATCTTTTTATGATTTTATGAACTGTAGATGATGAAAGACCTAAATTCTTTACAATCTTGCATGGAGAAACATTGTATTTGAACTGACTGACAATTCTGTCACAAAGTTTGGCACAAAGTGGTGAACCACGACCCGTTCTTGCTTGCAAAGTATAAGGCTGATTCTCAGTCTGCATTCTTGTCTGTACTTGTGTTCTACTGTACATGAGAAATGTCATCAGTCACAGCCCAAGTACTGTTCCATTCAAAAGTCTGCATCTAGCCAATTACACTTTAAATGCCCGGATGTGTTCTTGCTCCGCCCATATTATAAGTTAAGGTAAGTTTTGAAATGCTCGTGTTATGAAATGAAGATTTAAGATTTTTTAGGTGAGAATGTCGTTATTTACAGTTCAAGTGTGTAGTTAAATTATAAAGAAAAAGGCTACGTGAAAAGTCGCTCTGATGTTTTTGGAGATGTGCGGTCACACTATCAGGTGGCATCAAGTACGCTGCTGTTCCAATTGCAGAATATTGGCACAGTGTCCTTCCGTCCTCAAGAGTTTATACTCATGAGTTGAACTTGCCAAGTCTGTACTACCAAGAACGCAAGTCCAAACTTGACATACTTTGCATTGAGAAATGCTTTAAGCCTTTGATGGATGCTCTTTTTATGCTCTTGATGACCTCACCTGTTATCAGTTAGACTGCTAATTGTGGAACCTTCCAGTGTTACTTGTATAACCTTTTCAGTCTTATTTTGCCTCATCTTTTTTGCAGCCATCAATTTCTACATTTATTTTAACAAATTAGAATTAAGTTCATCATTGTAAACACTGAAAATCCTTTCTTTGTCCTTTTGTTTGTTAAATAAAGATTTTTAAAAATTGTCCCAACTTTTCTGGAAAGGGGGTTTGTACATTTTTTTATTGAATAGTTTGACCTATTATGCTGTGCATGAATATAAAAATGTTAATTATTACTTTCACTAATCTTTAAAATTGTGCTAAATAAATACATTATATTAGATATATACATACTAGAAAAGAAGAGGAAAATTCATTTTTTTGTAAAGAGAGGGATTGTGGGGGGATTGCTAAGGTAGGCTGGTCACATGATGGTATTTTGAGGTAGGAGGTGAGGGAGTGCATGTGTGTGTGTGTGTGAGTATGAATGTATGTAGGGGGAGCTGACATGGAGAGCTGTATGTAGGCAGGAAGCCTCCACGCTCACGCATGCTTACTATGCGGCCCTGGGGGTGGAGAGATGCTATGTAGTTAAACCCACTGCCAGTGGATAAGCCACTCACAGTGACATGCAGATAAGCACAGCAAGCAGCAAGGGTTTGGCCTGAGAAACACATACACACTTAGACACACATATATATATATATATATACACATCGAGGATAGCAGTACTTCAGCAGGATTTTCGCAGGTTGTCACTAGCAGTAACACAAAAGAGCAGAGAGGGGAAGAAGAGAAGAGAAGAGAAGAGAAGAGAAGAGAAGAGAAGAGAAGCAGAGACAAAGCAGTCTGCATATGGAAAAGCTCAGCCATGTACCAAGGTAAGAACTCCACAAAGTCTGTCAAATATTATGTGTATAAGAAAATAAAAAGGGACTATAGTCATGTTTATATATTTCTTTCTGCTGATACAATATAGTGTCCTTCATTCATAGTTTAAAATAATATATTTTATCATAGCCTCTCTTCAACTCAAAAGCATTTTATGTATGATTATGTTTTAGGCAAATCTGGGTCATTTTCTGTTAATCAGAATAAATAAAATTCAGTAGCAGAATGGTAGTGTTCTACTTTGTGAGTGTGGAGTGTTTTGAGAGTAAGAGTGATGAACTCTAGAGGCTGGGGTGTTGCATGGTGTGTGTGTGTGTGTGTGTGTGTGTGTGTGCGTGTGTGTGTGTGTGTGTGTGTGTGTGTGTGTGTGTGTGTATGTGTGTGTGTATGAGAGAGAGAGAGAGAGAGAGAGAGAGCTCAAATTGTTGTCAGTAAGAGTGCACGCCTACAGCATTGGAAGGAGGGACAAAAACCTGGCACTGTCTTTGTTCTCTACAGTTGCATGGCAGTTACAGAGCAGGTATATAAAACAAACAAAACACACACACATACACAACACACACAACACACCTTTCTTTTCTTGACCTAATCCATTCAAACTCAACAGCAACTGCTCCAAAAAAGAGGATATGTTTAAAAAAAAAAAGAAAGAAAAGCTCCACCAGCCTGCAAAACTTACTGTGCCTCCACACGGTGTGAGTGGGTGGATGTGTGTATTAGTGCAAATGTGTCTAAACGTGCATTCGCATGTGTTTGCCCAAAAGAGTGAGTATGTGTGTGTGGGCGTTTGGATGTAGGTATTTGTGTATGTGGGATGTATCTGTACATGTGTGGGTGACTGAGTGTGCGCGTGTGAGTGTAAGTGTGCATGTGATTGCTCCTGTGTGTGTGGGTGTGTGTGTGTGTGTCTTAAACACGCCTACTAGAACAGACATTAATATTAAAGCTGGGATGCTTGTCAAACCTTGAGCATTCCTGTGCACCCTGACCCTATACTGAATGCTGAGAATTTCAGCTGAAACAGAGAAGACAATAGTCAGGGGGTCATTTAATAGGGTTTAGCTCAGACTGATCCCTGGGAATCAATCCCACGGGTGCAGTGGGAAAATCTAGAGCTCAGGCCTGTATTTCAGGTTTCAGTTAGAGACAGTTGCAGCCTGTTGCTGAGGGGTTTTCCCAAAATGGGGCACCATTGGGAGGGGATACAAAGAGACCCACCTGTGGTGCTCTGAGGACTGTACTGTCTACGCACAGTGGGAAACATCTTGCTGTTGTAGCCCTGCAAGGCTGCTGATATTTTTCATTTCCAGTTGGCTGATTAATTCAGTGATGGATTTTAGTGGTGTGTGGTCTGAAATGAAGTCTAGTTTTGTACAGGCTGAATATAAAGGACGAGGAAGGCTGTCTCATTATGTCTCTTCATGGGGTTCTTGAGCATGGATGAATGTTAAATAAGCATGTTATCACTATCACACACAGACACACACACACAAACACACACACACCTAAAAGAGCCTTTTACGTGTTACTGATAATCATAAATCTTAAGAAAATACATATAATTGCATATTATATCTATCTAGCAACAATATTAACATGATAATAGAGGATAGATTGCAATTAAAAGCCATCACAAGTTGTTCTGTAACCAATTAATATACATACTTTTTCACAGTTTTTTTCTGTTTCACAACATCTTTACACACAATATTGCTCTGCACTGTTTCTATTTCACTGATTTGTTTCTTTTATATACAGTGCATGTTTTTAAACATCACATTTGCTTTTATTCTCCATCAATTGACTACATCGGTTGTGGGTAATTAGCTCAAACCTTTCTCAAATTGGTGAACTCTTTTTTTCCATTCCATTTTTCCATTCCATTAACTAGGCAGCCAGGACAAATTAGGTATGTACTGCATTTAATGGTTTGGTATCTGTGTGGTGTCACAACAATACACTGGAACAAATAAGAACAGTGTCAGGCTAGCTTCCAAAAAACACTCACCATGGACGTGGACTAATCTATGACCAATTTTGTAAAAATGTAGAACATTTGTAACAATTTTCACAGCTCAAGTCCTATGAGTTCCTTTGGTCACAGGTAACATTAACATTATGGTTATTGGTGTGGTTAGTATATGGAATATGTGCTACTTACTTCATTTGTCTAAAATGTAATAAACTCCAGTTGAATTTAGATGAATATCTCATGTCTCCAGTTGGAAAACTTTCTGTAAATTGAAAAAAAAATTTAAGCTGAAGCTTTTTAAATAACTAAAAATATACTAATTGGATTTCTCCACTGACTGGCACTGACAGTTCTTCCTACATCATCAAATGGCAATTCTGGACAAGCATCAGTTATGTGGACTTACTGATACATTGCATCAGATGTTAGATGAATTCCCCTCTAAGAATAGCACATTTGCCTTGCATCAGATTTAGCAAACTGAGCAATTGATGAGCTAATCTGTGTTAGTGTAGTGCAGAAATCAGCAGAAATGTTTGAATTCCAGTTGTCGCATGTGCTGTTTGAGAAGCTATATAGGAAAGTCCCTTTGCTGTATGCAGTGTAAATCGGCCAGTTTAGATATGCATGATGTATGCAGAATGATGGTGCAGAGTGCAGTTTTAAAAAAAGTGAAAACCAGATTCCTGTGCTAGAGGACAGCTGCTGACTTCAAATGCAGGGAAGAGAGGTGTCTGGTAGATGCAAGAAATTGAAAAAGGGGGAACATTTTCCCTGTTTTCAAAAATTTCTTGACAAACATCTAATAATCACAAACCCTATGTCATTTATGATTTCAGATGGCACTGATCAATGAATAAATGCCAAAAGCAAATGCAATAATAATTTAGTCTTGCTGTCAAAAGCAACTGCAGTGAGGGTGGTGCAAGAAGATCGAAATCCTATGTTTATATATTTATATATTTAATCGTTTTGAAGCCTGGTTGATGTTATTCACCACTGGGTTATATACACATTACTTTCCCTCACTGAATAACACTATACAAGTAAAAATGTAGGGTGGTGAGTTGGGTGAAAGTTCACCAGAAGCTCTCTGACCCATTCTTTGAAGTTTCTGTATTTGAAGTCAATGGTGGTCCATGTAATGATGACTGGATGTTTTTCTTCAGACATTTAAGAGAGGTTTCTCAGGGAAAAGATCCTACACCATCCCCAAATAAAAAGAAACTGACCTGGTCACCTGAGCCTATATTGAAAGCATTTAACTTGTCAATTCCTCAGTAAAATTTGTTTCATACTTTTTTCATTTAGAAGATAAAGACTGCCCAGGGTTATGTTCATGTTCGCATAAGCTACTAAAACAGCCTTCCACTTTGAGCTTTTCAGATGTCAGTACAAAAGATGTAGATATTTATTATAATGCGCAGACTTTAAATGAACAAATTCGATTTCAGTTAAGCAAGAAAATAATGCTGCTTTAATGTTCCTTTTAGTTTTTTTTCTGATTTTTCTAAATAATTTAGTAATGGCTTAATCATATTTATTTGACTTAAAGTAAACTTTGAAGAGAAGAGAGGGGGAAAAAGCTTCTATAGAACATAGTTATTGATTACAATTTTTTGCAGTCTAACTAAACAAATGCAACTTGTCCTTTAGACCACGGTTAAACAAATTCCAACCACGGTAGCTTAAAGCTGAAAGGCTGTGATGTGCTTGTCTGTTTTGTCAATCCTGAAGTGATGTCTTTGTGTACAAGCTTCTATGTGGATGAGATAGAGAGAGCATGCAAATCAATCAGCAGACGAAGATTTATTCATCTAACAAATGGCATGTCTTGCTGTTGGCTGCACAAGTTTGATGAAGCTTGATTCCATTTTTTTTCTGTTTTTAACCACCACTCTGTTAACATTAGCTGGAGACAGTGTAATACTCCAAGTGAGGATTAAAGCTGTGTTAGCAATTACAGATACAGGGTGGCATTTGTGAATTGACTGGCATTTATCAGCAAATAATTGCAGTTCTTCAAGAAACTACAAAAATGTACAAATATGGCATCAGTAAGGTTCATGTCAATTTTAAAACAACTCACTCTCTTGTATGCATTGATCTTGATGTATGTATGTACAGATGGTGCTTTAGATGTATTTTCAGATTAAATCACTTGCATATAAAAATGAGTTACAGATTTTATGTGTGTGCTTTTAAAAATCTTAACTTATAGTTTGGCCTTCTGAGAACTGCCCAAGTTTATCACCTTGCACATTTTGTTTTGTAAAAACTGGGTTCAGTACCACTATGTGGCACAAATAATGCAAATACTTCTATTATGTGCTATTATGTCATAGTTTCCACAGCAACATTTTATTGTTTTAGAATTTGCTGTTAGAAGCTTTGGATGAATATTTGCTTATAAATTATCTTAAATTTGCATAACTAAACAATTATTATTCATTAGGGCATTTCTCCCTGTGTCTGCCTCAGTCTACCATTCATGTCTGAATAGACTTATATTTGTAGAATTTGAATCTATAATAATAATCGCATACAGAACTCTGTACAGGACATAATATAATATTCACCAGGATCCAGTTACAATATAATAATAGGAATACCATAATCATGATTCTATTGCTGTGCACATCTTTATGTGATTACAATGCTATTACATTGTAACTACCAAACACATACCAGACTCCATACTGCAATTAAATGTTCTCTGGGAATAACCTGAACACTACTTGGATTGATAAGTATTATTATTAAGCAATATGTTTAATCAGGATATGATACTGAGTTAGCTTGGATTAAATTTAAAACAAATAGTTTATCTTTGTTGATATGTTCATTTTTAAGATCAGGCATCAGCCAGAGCAATGTTCTCCAACACCAATTTGTACGTCTACAAAATCGTCCATTGTGTCGGTCAGAAATCTTTATGATTTTTTGTTTTTAATTCTTTGCCATGTTTTATGACAATACATGAATGCTTTGTAAGTGTAAAGCAGTCCTGAGTCTAAAGCTTGAAATTTCCCCAGCTTGATGGTCACGTCATCACTCTCTAAACAGCTCTGAGACATTTTTCAGAAAAAGTGAAAGGGACAGTGGAAAGAACATGTTCTTCATATGCCAGTCTGCCACTTGGGAAATTTTATGTAAATCGGGCACCTCCCACAGTTGTTGTATTTCCCCTGTATATCCTATCTGCATTCGGGACATGGCTGAGAGCAGGCCGGAGATAAGAGTGCATAGTATGAGGTGAATGAAACAATGTGGTCGGTTAGGTGAACTCCCATCATAATCGCTTCCTGCCGTCATTTTCTCTGGTGAAACCCCGGGTATCTACTGTAACTGAAAGGGAGGGGACGGGAGGAGACGCATGCTGCTGCTTAGGGCTTTCCCTCCACACAACTGCATCTTTCTTTATTAGCCTGCAAAGGCAGAAGACAGTTATTTACTCTCAATAAAAGCCTGAAACACTTTCATAAAAACACGAAAGATTTTCATTGTTATTGATGAATTTCAAAGTTGGGTGTGTTACATATTTAAGGGACTAGTGTGAGGTAACTACGCCCTAGAGTTTAACTACCAACATGTCTCTAGCTCATTGGGAAATACATTTTCTGAATTAGTTTTGAACTTTCGGTAATATAATCTTATCCTTGTTAATTTGGCTTTGGAGAATTATTTTTATTAGTAGTATTAGTAGTAGTAGTAGTATTAATATTAATATTAGTATTAGTATTCATATTATTAGTGTGTCCGTATGAAATTTCACGTAAGCACGCGCGTATATATCAGAACGGAGACTTCTCAGAAATAAACGCATCCATTACAACATCGCGCAAAATCAATTTTCTAGACTTTCCTGAGACGTTTGCTCGAAAATGGAGATGTACTCGTGTGTGTGCGTGTGCGTGTGCGTGTGTGTAAGCGCGCGTGCGCGCGCTCTGAGTCCCCGAGTCTGGAGAAGGGCCGGCCCCGGCTGAGCGGGGGGATTTCTGCAGCACTTTAGCCTGTATGGTTAGTAGTGAAGTGAGCGGGGGCCGTGTGTGAACGGGCAGATACAAAGAGAGATTGAAAAACACGCAGAAAAAGAAAGAGAGCCGGAGAAAGAAAAAAGAGAGCGAGAAAGACAGAGAGAGCGCGCGCGCGCACTGTTTCCCACAGTGAGCCGGTAATTGCACGAGGTGGCCGTCGCAGACGGAAACGGCAAACGGCAAATGAGTGACAAGCGGGTGAGTGAGTGACAGAGCCATTAACATTAAGTGTGTCTGCTGCCTGCTGGCTTTGTGTGTCCGCTGAACGCTCTCCTTTTCTTTCTCTCTGTATTGTTTTCCACGTCTCTGCTCGGTTTAATCCGGGCTAGCGCGTGCGCTGAGGGGCTTTATGCTGTGGTGAGCGGCGGCGGAAGCGCGCGGGGAAGCTAAACTGAAGGTAGGAGCTTCGGGAGGGGGCTTCGGTGATGAATGTGACAGTTTCTCCGAAACATCCTTTTAATTTAGGCTGAATGGGTTTTTTTTAATCACCGCCGCAGTGGCGGCTGCAACATGCGATCACACAAGAGACTGTGTCGTGAAACGACTACCTCCTCATTACACATTGGAGTACAGGCTTCTTTGCGCGTGCGGCTGCTGGTGAACATGTGCGCCGTTTCTGTGCCACTGCTGCTGAAAACGACGCACTAACAGAGACGAAGCGCGCGTGCGTGTGTGTGTGTGTGTGTGTGTGTGGTCTCTGCGTGCACTGACAAATAGGCCTACCATTTCAGACGAGGGCTGGGAAAGAAAAGTGCAACGAAGAAAACTTTTGCTGTAAGAGGCCTCGGTGCTTAGGAACACACACACACACACACACACACACACACACACTAGTAGCAGCACTGGGCTCTTGCAGCGCACAAACGCAGTGCTCTGTGAGTGCGGCAGGAGGAGGAGCAGGGAGAAAGGCTGCTATGTGAACCGAAGAGAAGGAAATTCTTGTGTGTGTTTTGGAATGCGCCTGCCCCGGGGGAGACCTCGTGACAAAAATGAGTTGGAGAATAAAATAGAGGGGTGAGTTTAGAGACAGGGGGAAAAAGCAGGGGGCGCGTTTCCCCTTCCTCTGTTTCCTCTCTACGGCGAGAATAAAATACACTAACACACACACACGCACACACACACACGCACCCCGGAGGAAATGAATGCCGTCTTCCGATCATCGAAATACATTTAACACAAATTAACCCATTCTATTATTATTATTATTATTATTATTATTATGTTGTTGTTGTTTGGTTCTTTTCCTTTTTGAAATATTAAAATGAAACATATAAACATTCCTATTTTAAATTGTGCAGGATACACCACAGCAGCATTTAATTTCTTTAACTGATTATTTCCTCTAAATGAATATCATTTATACAGTTAATATACCTGTTTTCTTTGAGCCGGTTTAGTTCAAATAGTTTCCATCAGGGGGCAGACGCGAGACAAGTTATCTGTGCATTGTTTCAGTCAGTGGGCCAGGAGAATGACTGGCGTGTCCCTTATTTCATCTGCAGAACCCTAATCCCTTAAAGTCCTGCTTTATTGTTTAGTTATTGAACATGTTACTTGTTATTAAACATAATCAGGAACTACTACAATTTGTCCAGTAACCGCACCGAATCTAATAGACGAGGTATGTAGCATAAGAGTTAGGAAGGATTTTATCTACCAGTCTGAGAGGTTACAGGGTTAATTTGCTTGTGACAAAAAAACGTTTAGTACACATATGTGTCTTCTTTTTCTACTGTCACTTTTGCTGCTGCACTGCCAACTTTTTTGTGTGCCTTATCGAAACAGTCTTTTAAAAAACAGATTCTTTAAAGAACCACATGCAACAGGTTCTCTATAGAACATTATGGGTGATATAAAAACACATTGGTCAACACAAATGTCTCTTTAATGTATCCATCACATTCATGGTAATATTACACATTATGAATGTACTACACACCGTCATTTAGAGCACTTAAGGATTTAGCATGTCGAGGAATTTAAATGCCTTAAAACATTCAGGTTAACTGAACTAAAATGTGCAAATTATGAACATTTCAGAGTGAAAACACTTGTTTATTCATTTAATTTAAATATTCAGGAAATTGAAATGCTACATACATATAAGAATGACTAATCTGGCAGTACGCACTGTGTTTCACATTTTATTCTACTTTATGTCTTTTCTTACCTTTTTTATTTTAAGTGAGTTTAATTACTGTCCTTACAAAAACATACTTAGCAAACCATGTGAGCAAACAAATCTTACGAAATGAAATAAATTTCACTTTTTTGTGTAGTGTTGCTTTTAACAGTGATCAATATCTGACCTTGTGACTGATATCACATCAATAACACACATCAAGAAATACTTTCTGATCTGCAAAGATTCATGGTTATATATAATTGCCTTTACCAATGACCCCTTTTTTAAGTGTGTACAGTTGTAGGAAAATGTTCACAATAACTCCTGCCTAGCAGCTAACCTTACACAAAAAAGCCAGTCAGTTATGAAACAGTTGCTAATACCATATCTGATCGCACTGCAATTACAAAGTCTATGAGTGCTGTCAGACATGTCACATTTCCCCCTGAGAGAGCTGCTAATGGATCCAGTGCCTCAATTGTTGTAATGATAAGAATACCAGTGATTTATAATATAGAAAACCTTACTTAAGTACCTCACTCCTGCTTTCACACCAAAAAGCCTCCCTATTATGGAACAAGGACTAAAATTGCTACATTTTCATGTTCAATTATGTTCAGAAGGGTGCTGATGCTGAAATCACAATGGAGGCAGTTTTACAGCATTATTCTGTGCATGAATTTGAATTTGAATTCAGGAACACTGTATATGGTGTTTTTACCATATAAAGGGTGTAATTATGATATACTTGTAATTCAGCTGAAAATAAATGTAATGCAGTTATGGTAGTGATTCGAGATTTTTCTCTTTTTTTGTGATTGAATTGCTCATCCTCAGAGACCATGTGAGCTCCTGAAGAAGAATAGCTGTTAGTAATCGCCCACATGCACAAATGTGAAATATTTTAATGAGCAATCTGTCTCATTTTGAATATTATCAAGCCAATCCATTTCAACAAAATTATCCCTCATAGTCATGTCACTTAGAGAATTCAGTCACTTAGAGTTTTTGCAAATTGCTCTATAATAAATTACCATCTAATCCTGCATTAGGTTTCTACAGACATAATAAGTTTGTAATACATCACTAATTGCAGTTCCTTTCTTACCTTTTTTAGGTGCTGTCATGTCATGGTGAATGTGGATCACCAGACAGCGGTAAGACTAATACAAGTAATGCGACCGTGTTAAAAGAAGAAAAGTAGGTTGCTTGAACTTGAGGGTTTAGCGGATATGACTATAGTTCATGAATGGGCTGTTGTCTTTTACTCTCCAGTCCAGTGGCACAGATTTTTTGGTGTGTGTGTTTGTATGTACAAAGAGGGAGAATTATAGAGGCAGATTGACTCATATTCATGAACTGACCAGGGGTTTCAGTGCCTCTGTCATGAAATAGCTCAAGGCCTGAGATAAGGTCAAGATATTTGAGACAATTCCAGATTGTTTCCCAAAGGTAAACACATGAAACATGTGCCAAAAACCAACGAAAAAAAGTATTATCTCACATTATCCCATGTGTCCATCTTGTTTTTTGTTTTTTTTCTTTTGGTGACATCATAAATGTAGGCTCAGGATCAGCTTGTGGGTAGAAGCTGTACGTGTACTGGCAGTGGAAGAGAGAGACAGACGCGTCCTTACTTTAAGGCCCACAGGCTCTGAGCCCAGTGTTTTCACACCCACATTTGGGTGTGTGTGGGTGGATAAGTGGGCAGAAAGCCTGTGACTCATCCTCCTTCAGTCCTACACAGGGCAGCTCCTCGCCACCCATCAACTCTGAGCCTCTGCTTCCACCTCCTCTGCTTTCCACCCATTTAGTTTCCTTCCTTCTCCTCTCCTCTTCATTTACTCCTCTCTTTATAGCTCTCTTTTGATTTCCTCTCCTGTTCTCTCATCTTCTGTCTTTTCCTCTCATCTCCTCCCCTTTCCTATAATCCTTTCCATCTCTCCCACTCTCCTTGCCTTGTTTTTCATCCTTCCTTATCATCTTTTCCTTTCTTCTCCCCTTCTGTAGGCCTTTTTCTGTCTCCTTCTTGCTTCTTTCCACACCCCTGTAGTCCACTTGTCCTTCTTTCTTTTGTGTTGTCCTCTTTCCTCTTTGTTCTCTTCTCCTGTCCTTTCTTTGATTTCACCATATCCACTATGTTCATCCTATGACTAGTATCTGTTTGTGTTGATTCAAGAGAGCAGCATTAGACATGTTAGGGGAATTGCCATGAGTCAGACGTCACATAATTTAATTCTTTATTTCAGTTACTTGGCAACACATTTGTCTTTCAGCAGAAGACTTTTGTATTCTTAATGTGATTGTGCAGTTCATATCTTTGTTTTGTTCTGAACTTTTGGTCTTTATTGAATATATCACTAATTATAGCTTGGAGCAAATTGTACTTTTAGGGAGAATCCACTTTGAAAGTACCGGGGAAACAAGCATGTATATTACAGATCATTGGATAATGTCTGTTAAGCAAAATTCATTGAAAATCCCAGTGGATTCCATGAGAGGGTGCTCACATGTGTGAAGAGGCCATTGTGTCGTGTAAGACGCAACACTGATAGAGACACTGACCAGATCACAGAGGTCTGGCTTTCCTGCTCAATCACATGTGAGGGCAAAAACAGACAATGCTCCAGCACAGGAAGACTGCTGGGGATATGTGCTAGCCACCTCTCTTAAATAAGGGACAGAGTGGGACAGATGGCCCCTGACATGTTAGTTCTGGAGAAAATGGACTCCAGGCATCTTAAGCTCTGTAAGCTTCTAGAAAGAAGTAACGTGTTCCTTGTTCTTTACTCTGTCTTTTTTACTTCTTTTCACCCTAATCCACCGCCCTCTCCCTCTCTTGGGATTTCATTATCTGATCCAAGTTATCACTCTCTTTTGTCTTACCTTGCTTTTCTCTTTCTAGCTTGGTCCTGCTTTTCTCTCTCTTCGTCTCTCCCTTCCTCTGTCACCTTTAATGTTGTTCAGAATGGCCTTGGGCTTGATAGCCAAGCCAAACAAAGTAATTGCTCTCCCTCTGTGATTACGCCACTTTGGCTTGGTGGGGAGTGAATCGAGGGGAGCTTTATCGGCATTGTATAACATCAGCACTTTCTCCCCGGCCCAGCAGCTAAGATAATTGAAGGTGGTTCTTCAGGAAGTGCCTGAAAGAGTCCCCTTGTCTAGGCTAGGCAGGGTGGGTGCACGCCAGCTGGGGGCTGGGCTCTGAGAGCAGGAAACCCTGCTCAGCATGCTGGGGGAGAATGGAATGTTTATAAAGAGCACGCTCGGAACTTCCAGGATGAGGGTGTGAACTGCTGCCGTTCTTGCTCCCTCTTTCCAATCACCGGCTCAGCTGAGGTGGAGGACAGGGAAGCCATGACTCGGCGGCCGTGTCATTCCGGCTCCATGCTAGCTGATGCCGCAGTGGGGACAACCCACTTCCAGGATGTAAGTGTGTCGAGAGTACCGGGGTCAGTAAGAATCAAGGCGGGGGTCCAGCATCCTGATTTCACCAGGACAGCCAGAGGCGACAGGCTGGGGGACGGCAGCCTGGGCGTATTTGTGTGTCTATGTGGGTGAGAATGAATGAGTGCGTGTGAGGAGTGGGGAGTGTGTGGGAAGCAGAGAAGGAGGGAAAAACACGTGGGTGTTGAGGGGGCGAGCGAAAGCAGGATGCTAGCAAGTGAGTGCAGCTTAGAGAGAGGGGGGTGAGATAGAATGAGAGCGAGCAGCAATCTCAGCTGCTTTTCATCTGACACCTTTTAAAGGGCCAGCCAAGGGGTGGAGGAGCAGACGGGCAGGCTCCATTAAATGCTCTCACGCTCTTTCCCACCCACCATCCAACTCCTACCCAAAACTGAGCCATCACTGGTGACAAGGGACAGTAAAGAGGGGCCGTAACTCTCTGCCTATTATCTGATTGATTTACCACTGAAGGATTATAGGCTTTCAGAATAACATACATGCTAATTGCTTGTTATTATTCAGGATGGTGGTTATTTAATATCAGAGAGGCCTGAGAGATTAATCATTAAAGGTACATTGCATTTGGGTGTGATTGGACCAGGCTTTTTAAAATCTAGTTTCTTCATCAGTGTTCAGATTTCACATTTAAAATAAGACTGTATATATATTCAGTATTAACAGCCAACAGTATAACAGTAACCATGTGAGTCCTAACGCATAGAATAGTCATCACAGCTATAAATCAGTAATGATAATAGAGTTTTAATAGAGTGCCTATTTCCTCAGTGGGAGTGTTTCACATTCTCCTAGCTGGGTCACAATTTCTTCCATTTGCTGGGCAAATTGCTCATTGTCAGCTCTTTCAAACACATGGTTGGCATGGCTACCATCTCTCTGGCAGATCTTGTGCCTTTAAAAGACAGGCCTGTGGCAGTGTGTGCATGTGTGTGAGATGGAATGTAATACAAGCATGCCCTATCTGTGGCTGATAAGGCCTGTGAAGTCATGCCTCGCCAGCATGACCATGACGTTGTAGTCGCATCGCTGTTACTCTCTGACCACCAGCTCTGCAGACACCTAATATAGCCATGCAGTGGCAAGGGTGAGCCAAGCAGGCCAGCTCAATTAGGAGTAAGGGGGGAGTGCCTCATCGTCCTGATGTCCCTCACCAGCTGACTGCCCAGATTCCTACATTGCTCAGTCTGGCCAGGCCATGTCATACGTAGAAACATACTCTTTCTGAATGCACAGTCACTATGCTAGGCACTTTTCCTCTTCATTTGATGTGGTGACCTGCTTTTGGTGTGTAAAGGACATGCCAGTCAATGATTATTAGTCACAAATTGTTTGTGTGCTGACTCAATAGTGAGTGTTTGATCTTATGTGTAAATGTTTCATTTACATTTTGTATTACTTAATGGATTTGATGAAGGGTTCACATATTATCAGTGTAGTGGCATCTACAATTCTGAGTATATTATGTTATATTATATTATATTATATTATATTATATTATATTATATTATATTATATATGTCTATAAAAACTATACAAGTAATTTAGTTTCGTCAGGTCTTGGTGAGGGTGAGAGGTCAGACAGAGGGGTCTCAGTCTCTCTTTAATCCCTACCTTTATGGTGCTATTGGCAGCCACAGCTTACACCTTCTACAACTGAAGAATGCCAGGAATGCATCGGTATTCCAGTGCGAGCTTCTTATCTTCATTATTTGCTTAAAGATAGCAGCATTCCTGTCTTTCAGTGTAGTATAAATATTACCCTACCCAGATTAAAGCTATAATCAGGATGTCCTTAAAGCTAAAGAGTATTTAAATTGACCAGTTTTCTAGGAAATTAGCCTGTGAAAAAAAAGAATGTAAATTGTTTCAGAACCTAATGGCTTTTCTAATGATTAGTAACCTAATGATCAAATCTAATGGTTTTCAAATTTACATTTAACTAACCGAGAATATAACTAAGACACTAATTTTAATCAGGCAATTTAAATTTATTTTTGAAGACACTGAATCTATTTATAATGAAGAATACAAAATTGTATCTGATTTAAATGAATTAAACGTGAATTCAGAAAGGCGAATAAACAGAAATTAATGTCTTTAAGCAAAGTTATATACAAAAGGATGTAAAAAAATTCACTGAAATAACAAAAATAAAAGAAATCTTAAATTTAATCAAAATTTTTAATCATGCTAAATACATATATGTAGGTCATTTATTTCAAATATTATATATTTTTTCCCAGCTTAAAATAAAGTACTGTAATTCTAAAATGATTCACTTACACATTAAGAATTTCCATCTGAAAGAGTAGAACGTCTGTAATAGTCCATTAAGTCACAGATCTCACAAGCCACGATGCAACATGTGTATGTTAGTAGAAGTCATTATCTAATATCTAAGGTAGTTTAGATAATTCTGAAAGTGGGAGCAATGTGTTTCTTCCTCTGGAAGTAATTCAACCCTTAAATGAAACAAGTAGGAAGCACATGATTTTAACAACAATAAGTGCTCCAGCTCGCTCTGTACTTACATTTCAAAGCTCCTGAGTCACTAAACTTCAGCCCACTGACAAGAAAATGAGCAAGAACAAGCGCACCAATTTGAAAAGCAGAAAATGACGCACTGACACATTACGATGTGTGATTCATCGCCACCTCCTCTCCTCTATTTCAATACAAGCTGTCTATGCTGCGGTGAGCTCGGTTGGACCATCCAGACTGACACAGCGGGACATAACAAACACACACACATGCACACAGTACATACACTCACACACACACACACACACACACACACCGTCTGCCATGAACAGACTGCCAGGGAGAAATGGGCAGTGAAGCAAAAGATCTATACTGATAGTATGTAAGCTCATCTTGTTCATTAAAATATCATAATTTCTATGATAGTATTAGATGAATAAATGTGTTTATATGGATATAATACTTTAAGAAAGGGATTTGTGATCATTTAAAAATTCAGTGTTTACATTTCAAATTTTATTGTTGAAAGGAGAGATGTAACAACAGTTACTGAAAATATTTTGGAATATATTTATGTTTTGTCTGATGGAACTTACCTTTTGAGATTTTACTGGATTAAGTAAATGTGAAATTAAACAGCAAAAATAGTTATACATTTAAATCTTAGATGAAAATAATATCCACAGAAGAACCCTAAAAAGTACTAGGAGGTTTGGGTGTGTGGACAGGTTATCCTGTCTCTTATGTAACTAACTGTCTTGAAAGAATAATGGAGAATAATGACAGATGAGGAGCTGGTGAAGTGAATCAGTGTGTGTGAGGAAATTGTTGGAGTGTGTAAGACGTAGCAAAGCTGGGTAGTGGGCTGGTATTTGTGTGTTTTAGGTTGGTACTAAACTGGGTTATTTTGTACAGGAATGGAGGGGGGTAAATCAGAGCTTGTGCGATCTGAGCCTGGCCTAGCCAGCAGTGCGTGGGGGTGACTCAGTCACTCTCCTGGTGACTAACAACACAAATATGGGCGTTTAAAAGTAGTTTCAGTGCCGATGTGGCTCTACATGACTTCTGAGAGTGACAAGCAGGTGGATTGGTCATTTTCTCCCTAACACTCTGTCTCTTTCCTGATATAATCTAGGTGAAAGGTGAGCTCATGAAAGACAAAGGCATTACGCCCTTGTACAATGTAGGGTGTCTCAGAACCCATGTGAAATTTGGTACTGTCTTCTGTAGGCAAAGGTGGCAGAGATGAAGCCAGCACAATGAGCTGGAGATTAAAGGGAATGAGCTAGATTATTCCACTGCTGTGCCAACAGCATTACCTGTCCACACGCGCACACACACACGCGCATACATATATATACATTTGTGTGTGTATATATATATATATATATATATATATATACATTGTACATACATACATACATATATACTGCAATATATGGCAATACTGCAAATGTAGATGGTGCCAATGAACCTTGTTT
>JAOVYV010000048.1:12365066-12384907 GCA_025674545.1 Hassar affinis | reverse complement strand
CATACATATGTGTGGTTTACTTAAGCATGTTCCTGTAACCTTGCTAAATTTGCTAATAAGTCTAATAAGTAAACTTTGGTCCCACTCACTGAATACTACTTGTTTCCATTTTTCCAGGGATAACACAACAGATGTTACATTTTATGGAAAGACTCTGATGTCTAAAGAGCTCTAATACTGCAATACTTATTTCTTCAGCTGCACATTGCCATAGACAGCATGTGAGGCTCTGGGGGCTCCCTTTGAGAAAGTGGGGCTGTATTTCATAAAGTCTCATTAGGTTCACTGAATATGCTGGAAGCAACTTGAGTGCCAGACATTTGCCTTATTTAGAGACACTGACCATTTTACAGACACGCAAGCAGGGGAGTTTCCTGCTGTTGAGGATCCGCGGCATAGCCTAGGCGTTCTCAGCCGGCCTTGCTTGCTTTTCTCCCCTCCTCCCACTATACTCATTTTTTTTCTGAATGGGTGTCCTCTGTCTAACCTCTCAATTCAGAGCACTGAAACAGGACACTGTGCTGAACAGTGATAGGTTGCCAGAGAAATGCTCAGCCCCTCAAAGCCAGCTATAGGATCTCTGGGAGTCAGTCTGCAGTGTATAACCGCTTGACGAGAGAGAGAGAAAAGAGAGAGAGAGAAGGAGGGGACGCTGGAGAGGAAGGGAGGGAGCAACTCAGTGAGAGAGCGAGGGAGGGAGAGGATTTTAAATCCGATGACAGTGATAACAGTGATAGTCAGCTCAGGCTCGAGTGGCGGAAGGGTCTCGACTCAGTAAGGAAGCCACTTCTGGTTTGACATCTACAGCTTTTATCACCAATGTTGCTGTCACTTTAAGACTGTTACTGATTAGCCGCCGAAGAATGTGACTGGAAAGAGAAAAAAAGGACAGAACTAAAACGAGAGACAGAAAGGAAGAGAGAAAGAGAGAGTTTCAACCTGGAAATCATATGGAGAACACCAGTAATATATTTGAGCTGACCGGAGCTCTGTTTAATTTTCCAGCAGTAATTCCGGCGCACTGACATGCTGTGAATCTGATCTCTTTTTCTCTCTGTGTTTCTTTCTGTCTCTCTGTGATTCTGGCTTCTGAAGAGGCTGGACAGGGAGAAGACTGAGACCCAGCACATGCAAGTAACATTCAGCCATCAGGAAATACTCCTTTCACCCAGACTGAGTAAGTGAACAAGAGGGGGGGGGACAGAAAGCTCTGGCTACTAATGGATATCATATGGCGCATGTTAAAATTAAGAAATTGTTTGCAGATTTGTGATAACTAGTCTGAGAAAAGTTAGAATTACAAACCAATCATAAGAGAAATTGTGCTTTTTATTAATGTATATTAATTATGTGTGCATGTGTTTTTAGTTTGTTACTGTTTATGAGGCTATATGTGCTTTATGTGGCTAGGACCGCCATTTATTAAGTGTTCTTGCTGTCTCAACGTGTCACATGAGGAACCTTATTGGAGGGGGTAGCTTTTATGGTAACTGAAACTGATTTCTGAGCTGCTATAGGAGACAGGTCTGGATTTTTGTGGTATGATGGCTTAGGCTGTCTTTTTGCTTTTGTATGGAATCATTTGAGCTTCACCCTGCAGAGACTAATCTATTTTTTAAATTAGAGGGGAATTCCCCTTGGTGGCAATCATGAGATTCTCTCCCTCTGAATGCCCCCCCCCCTTCTGAGTAAGTTGCGGCTGCTTCTAGTGAATTCTGAATGAGGAACTATGTACTCTGTCCTATACAGCACAGTGCTGTTTCTTATGAATGAATGGGCTGGAGAAAGCCCAGCGCTGATTGGTCAGTTGCTCTTAGCTAATCAAATGTCAAGTTCTCTGATTAGCCCATGAATGGTCAGTCAGTGGGTGGAGTTACCAGTCATTAGTCTTACAGTACCTTCTGCTTCTTACTGACCAGCTGTTAGGGTGACACTGGGATGAAATCTATTGGACGAAAGCTATTGGTGTATGTGTGTGTGTAATCACTGGACACACACAGCATGTACGTAAGCAGGCGTGCTGGATTTGGCCTCTTGCCCAGCTGTTGTTCATCAGAATCCAGAGTAAACTCATGAAGTTGACCTTTATAAAGTAAGCATTAACTGCCAACAATCTTTTGTCTCAGGAAATTATTTCATTGCTTCCAAAGCACAGTTCTGAATTAAGGAAATGCAGTTGTTAGGAATATTAATAGTAATATTTTGCTTTTTGAGTTCTAATTGATAACAAAATTTCATTATATCATACATTACAGCGTTTGAAATATGTACGACTTTTTTTTTTTGGAAAGGTCTACAAAAGTACTTACTCCATAATAAATTTGTGTATCAAATTCTTGTAGCAGATAAAGCACTAACTGAACCTTTGCCACCAAGCTGTAGTGACAGAACACAGACTCAGTCTGGCCTATAAAGGTGCAAAGGCCACTAAACTGCTGCCTTAAGCACTAACCTAATTATTTTCCTTCCGGATACTAGCTCACACAATAGCCGCCCTAAAATTAGACCTCAAGGCTAGCGGCCACCATTGGAGGCTCCGAGCGGAAGTGGAAGACTGAGGGTATGGGTGTGGGGAGGGTGTGTGCGGGTTTCTGTTGGACTGATGTTTTGTCCCTCTAGAAAGGAATGTGGCAGTCACACATTGACCTCTGTGCGTGCAGCACGCTCTCACGGGAAGGTGCAGCTCCCGGGCCCCCTCCCACCATCAGCTTCACATACCGTCACACACCCTTTGTGCTTTAGCACCATATAATACTAACCACTCCCAAACCCCTCCCTCTGTCTGTGCCAAGATCTGTTCACACTCTCACCATATATAAGGCCCGCTCAGGATGTTCTTTCTGTGGATAACCATATGGAAAAGAAAGCAAGTTTGTGTGTGGAAGTCACCAAATGGCACGTTTCTATTACTTTAAGTATTAGAACAGACTCAGAACAGGGCTTATGTGTCTCTAATAACAACTTCATAGCAGTTTTCTATTATTATTATTATAAATATTCAGATAGTATTTTTATTCAATTAACAAGATCTTGGATCAAATTGGTATAAACACCACATGTTTACTTCAGATAGTACTTAAACAGTGTAATACTATTTAAGCAGAGTTAAATATGGATATGCTGATTTGGGTGTGTCACCATTTTTGAGGTCACACTTGCAGGAGTTGTAGTTTCATCGCTACTAGTGAATCATCACATTTTTTTTGTAAGGGAGAGAATAGAGTACTCATTTTTCACTTGCTCTGTCAGACGTTACACCTACTCTCGTTGTGGCAGGAGTGGCTGGTAGAAAGGTGCTGGGCATACACTGGCACGTAACGCCTGGGTGGAAAGTGTAAGGTAGCACATGTGTAGCAAGGCATGTGCAACATTACAGTGAGGATACTAAGCAGGATATTGTGCCATGACTACCATACGTGTCCCACAGGGCAAGCTTGTATAACTTGAGTGATTCCAGAAGAGATGCAAGATCAGATTATGCTCCTTTTGCTGGGCTTACACTAGTCTGTTTACACAACAACGGAAGTCTCAAGGTTGAAATGTGGAGTGGAGACCAGCATCCTGTAAGAGCCTTGCATTCCTTACCCACTGTTTCTTCTTACCTCAGTGCTGTTGGTAATGACAGTTGAGATATGATAGTAGATGTGGTTGTGTGAATGTGAGGGTGTGTGCATGACGTACATACTCAGGTAATGGCAGGGCATGCACTCACACACACCCTCCTTTGTGCGTGTCACCATGCCCATATTTGGGCAGTGTTTCCTCTCCTGGGCAACACACAGGCAGTGAACTGAACTCCAGTAAACCTGTGGTGGTTAAAAAGGAACTCCACAAGTGGAAACACATCATGGAACAGGAGAATCATTAGAGAGAGGAGCACCAACTCCAGCCATCCATATTTAAATGTTTTTATACCATTGTACTACAGCATATTGGGTATCACACAATGGTGAGACACTGGTCAGTTTAGGTTTATATTCTAATTTAAATTCTAAATGAAAACTGCTGAACAGCTCAAAATGTAGACATCCAACATGAGACAGAGATAACCTACACCAGCATGAAGGCAGTTTGCTGGAATAAAACCTGCATCAAGAACTGACAGTACAATTTGCTAGCAGGTACCTAAAACCTCCTTTTAGGTCTTAAAGAAAGAGGAGATGAACAGTTACCTTAGTGATGGAATGAAGAAAACAAATATCTGACAAGCAAGAACATAAATGGCTGCCAGTTGAACTGACACAGGAAAAGGCAGTAGAGGCTGACCAAAGAAGATTTGTCTTTGAAGATGTGACAGCATTGTTATCAATGATAAATTCATGAGAATCATAGAGAAACATGGGACAATGATAGAAACATACCTGACATGAACCACAATGAAAATGCACTTACTTGGCTTATCAATGACAAAAGTAAAAGCTGAGCGTCTTCCCAAAAACAATCAGGAACTACAAATGTAGATTTGGCAGAACATCAATAGAGACAATACCATATCTGGTTATATCTGTGATTCACAGATTTCAGCCCATCTTAAGTCTTAAGACAATTGTAGGAAAGTACTAAACTATTCATTTTATTTGAGATTAATTGGTCAGCAGTCCTCTGAAATGGCTAAAATGACTTTAGAATAAAAAGCATGTATAACAAGGACCATGAGCCCTATGTGCTCAATATCCAGTATATACAAGCTGACAGGACTGAAAAGCAGTATTCTCCATTAAGCTTTACATCTCAAGGGATGGTTGTTCATACAGAATGCATGTTTTGTTTATGCCTCTGCTGTGAGCCCTGCTCTAAAATGCTGATTATTGATGCTCCTGTTGGAGCCAGTTAGAGCACTGGCCAGAGAAATTCTTTCCCAAACTCTTTACTGCCTCCATGATGTGCGCACGAAGGTGGAAGTGGTTCATACATCAGCAGCAGGGTCAGTGTGCTCCTAAACAGAGCGAGTATTATGGCTATTTTAAGGAGCGTTGTGTTGCTCTAATGGAACGGAATTTATCGGTCTTCATTTAGATGTAATGCTATACACTTGAGCATGGCTCAAGAACACAACCAGACCTAGGGCAACTCAGAGAGTTATTCACACTGAAGAACATAAATCCTTTGCACTTCAATCCAGTGTATGTGCGTATATTCGTCCTTTCATCATACTGAAAAGAGGCATTGCCTCAAAACTACTGTGTTAAAATACTGTGAATGTCTCAGCCTGAATGGTAGAGGATGTGTATTAAAGAATGCATGTGTGTATGCCTCTATGCCTCACACATCAGATTTTTTTTTACCTTGAACCTGACCTACCCAGAGACTTAGTTCTGCATTAAAGAGCCATAAAGGAGAGGAACTTCTTTCCTGACCTACTGGAGGTTATCAACATTTTTTTAAACAGGTCAGAACTGATTATGCTCACCTATATGGAATTACATGAAAAGAGGATGAGTCAATGGCACCCCACACCCTTTGTGGGGCAAGTGAGTATAAGAGGAGTGAATTGAACCTCCTCCAGGGTCTTTGATGAGGTCCAGACCAAGGATCCCAGACTTAACCCTTCTTTAGGCGTTTTGCAGCTGAAAATTCTTCCTCAAATTAAATTAGACTTTAAAAACAACCCATGAATGTAAGGGAACCACCTCATCCTGAAGGTAATACATCTGTGTTTTGACCCATGAAGTTTCCCAATTCTCTACCCACTTTCATTAGATAGCTCTGGTAAAACAGCAATGTTCAAGGCAACAAGAGCGTATCTTCAGAGGAAGTCACAACAGTAACTGACATTTTCAGGCTGCTTTCAACATGAAGACAGGAAACTGGCAAAGGACAGAGGGTCTTCAAAGAAAATTGATTTTAATCAGGGTGTGAGCACTGGCGGGCAGAGATACAGGAGTGCAGAGGTTTCTGTTATGGTGCCTGGGTTAGTTGTGATTGTGCCGGCAAGGCTGCTGATAAGAGTGGGAAGGAAATATCACTTTGGACAGTGTTCACCTCTCTTTAGCTAATATGGGCAGTGCTGAGCCTAGGCGTTGACAGGTTGTAGGTTGTGTTTGTGCATTTATTTATGCAGTTTGCTGTCATTAGCCTTGTCCGATGGGGATTAAATTTACATGGGGTCCTGGGGTAATTTCTTCCTTTACAGATGCTCCTCTGTGATCCACCATGTCGGTGTCTTTCTCCCTCTTCATACAAGCCAAATTACCTACAGGTAAATCAGCACTTGTCAAATGATTTTAGTCCCATTACAAATCTCTGTGCTTTTCAAGGCATCTTGCATTGGGAAAAAATATATTTTTGGCTGTTGCTACTAGCTGTATTTTGTCTCCTAGCACACAGCTCCACCAGAAACCCTCCTGAATCACGAAGCAAAAAAATTAATGCTTTTAAAGAGTCACCCGACTAGTTTATTTTTATTACTCAGATCGCGCAGGCTTATTAAAGGGGCAATTATAATTGCAGCTACAGGTAACATTACAAGCCATTACTTACTAGTTGTATGATGATACATGTGACGTAACATTCAGGTTTGTAGAAAATACATAACTAGATAACTGGATAACTAAATAACTAGAAACTTGCTCATCCCGTAGTAATTTTCCTGCCATCCAGATGCATTAGTTTCATCACTAGGACGTGTAAATTACAAATGTCCCCCAGATAAACTAATCCAATCCAAATAGGGCTATTGATTCTCACATACAAATATGGAAAACATTTTGGTGAATTTCTTCTTGTGTGGTGTCATTTGCCGTTATGCAAGGCAAATTAGATGCTAAGCACATATTATTAGATACCATCATATTTCCATGATATTTGTTTGTTTACTTGCCAACCTGATGACATCGCCTGGCTTTATCAAGTTCAGTGATTGGAAATTGCCTAATGTGAGTTGCATAAGGTAGAACTGGAATTTAAGTGCAATTGTATTGCAAATAACAAAAGTTGCATAAAAGTTGCATCATGTAACCCCTGGCACCCAAACAGGAACACGTTCACACAAACCCCTACACTCACACTTATTCCTTCCCCCTCTCCTTGCTGCCCCACCTCCTCTGGTGGGTGAGGGCAATGATTCAGTTCCTGCTCGGTGGCAGACCACGTTGACAGAACTCTGGTCAGGGGCTCGGCTGTTGCTCCTCTCAGAATGTGGATGTGGTCAGGCCCAGTCATCTCTCAGGCATCTTAGAGGAAACCCACATCAACTGAAACATGCATGGCGCTCCAGGAATAGCTCTGCCAGCAAGGCTACTAACCCCCCACCCCACCTCCCCACTCTAAACCATCCCCTCCCATTTTTAGCCCGAGAGCCATGATAGTAAAAATAGTGAAGAGCAGCACCCAGAAAGCAAGCTGTGGATCCGCCAAATATCTGCTCCACCATCAACAGATCCATTGCCAGCAAAGTAACCATTACAGTCAGTAGTATTAATAGAAGTGCACAAGCCGATCTTTCCAAATAGTGCCTCGTATGTGTTTATAAGCACGGGAAACGTTAACACTGGGGTTTTAGTAGTAAAAATGCAAAAGAAAATTTGTGAAAATCTTGAAGAACATTTATTTGTGTTTTACTATATATAATAGCACACATCTACATATCCTGGTGGCTTCAGACTTGTTGAAATTGAGTGTTATCACGTCTTCCACAAGGGCTTCTCCTTGCAGAAATCCATCTTATTGTTTGTTTCTCATTGTACAGCAGATTCTGAAGCTGGGATGAGATATTGGGAGGAAAAGCTCTGCAGTCCACAAGATTAGAGTCTCTTAGTATTATAAGCTCACCACTTTACCTCTTTGTACGTGAATAAAGGAGAAGCTCTCAGAGTTTGGAGTTAAAATGTAATGTGTTCTCTGGCACAGAGAGAGCCTCGGTCTGGAAGATTGGTGGATTAGCTTGAGCATCATCTACTCAACATGAGGGCTGGCTTGCTTCACAGTTTGCCAGATGGTCATTTTCTCATTGTTTCTCAATACTGGCTATAAGGTATTGAAAGGAAATCAAAGTTTATAAATACCAGTACCAACATATATTGATATCATTTTCAGAAATTGGGTTGTAAAGATAGATTATACACCTATGTTCTTTTCTTTCTTGCAGGTTCAGAGTTCACTTTTTCATTTTTCTTTCTTAGAGGTTCAGAGAGTTCACAGTTTTATTCACATGATAATCTTCTGGCTCATAGATAAGAACAATGAAATTCTGTTGTGGCAAGAATTTACTAAATGCTAGAAATTACATGCTTGAATCTAGCTCAGAGTGCAAACGTTGCTGTCCACTTTGTGCTTGTTAGTTTTAGTTCAGTATTGTGAAAATAAAAGAGAGTGTTATAATGTCATAAAATAACAAATTCAAGCTAGCATTGTAGAGTAGTTATAACCACACAGATGTTAAAATATACCACAGGCCTTTGCGGTAATTTGAACACCATTGATTTGCTGAGTTTCATTCAATAACCACTTACAGTACAAGCTAGGAAAGCACTTTAAGTTTGACTTATATAGAAAAGATATCTAAAGCCCCTTAGTGCTTTCTTCTGTCTGCACCCCCTCTGAGCTGATCACTAGACCCGGAAGGTTATAAATGGAATGTTCAGAAATTCTCCTGATAGATACCGATCATTACTGAGACTGTGGATCACCCCTTGGGGCATACAACAGAGTAGCAGCCGGAAGCAAATACCACCCTAGGGAACATCCCCCTACCACACTCATACACACACACGCACGCACACAGGCTTGGCAGAGAACTCAGTAATGCCTACATTTGTTGATGTTTAGCATATATTTCAGCACGTTGACATAATTTGTCATTCTAAATTAATTTAATGTAGCCCAATCATGAAGTGGAATGCACCTACTATGAGTTTGGTATGGTATATATATATGGGATTTTATGGTAATATCTGTATAGTTTTTGTACTTGTCAGTCAGGAAAGTGCTACAGGATCTTAACTGTAATTTTGTAAGTTGCTTATGGCACATCTTGAAAAAGAGACAGACTGACTACTGACAATACGAATTAGTATGTTTGTCAGCAGTATGCTTTGAAATTCATACCTCAGTACCAAAATATGTCACTGTAATGATTAGCCATCAGTCTTGCATCTCAGTAAATCCAATTTCATGTTTTTCCCATGATTATAGCTCAATCATAGTTCCGTTTAGTAATCCTTATTGTACAGTGACATGTTGTGGCGGACAGTGTCTTAAAATGCCACAAAGCTTTGTCAGCACAATTCAAAAATTAAACCACAAACACACATTCCACTCAGTCAACATATTGCAAATTTTACATCAGCATTTCCGAAGTGACAAGTCTGAATTTTCCATTTTCTGCACACTTGAACAAGTTTGCTCCCGCATGATAGTGGGAAGCTTGTATTGCTACATTATAGCTATATTTTAGCTAAATCTATACAATACAAATATATACAATCTGAATGTGCCTTTAATATGCGTGACAATGTCACTGGACCTCTCTCTGAAATGCCATGCTTAGAATCTGACTGACAGTTAGCTGGAATTTAGACAGGGGCACAAGGATGGGAACAGTTTCCAACAGAGGAAAATTTGAGTCAAATGACCATCAGCTGTTCCAACAATCAATAAGGTCAGAAGGGTTTCAGGATTGCTGAGCTGGAGCCAGTTCTGATGCTGTGGAGCCTCTTTGCTCTGATTCACTTGGTCTTGAACTGTTATATATATAATCATGTGCATATTTGACAATTTGTCACACAAACAACAAAACCAAGAAGATATCTTAAATGCTTTTGTAATGCCACTGATCAACATCTGGTCAATATTTCTTAAACCAGATTGTCAAAGTCAGGCATATCTGTTTCCTGGATGGTTTCCAATTCAGTGTGGATTTCTACCAGTGTTCCTGGGCTCTGGATCCACCACAACCTTGAATAGGATGAAGTGGTTACTGATTATGAATTAATAAATATACTGAAGGTACTAGGAAAGGTATGTGGATTGACGAGTGAGGGACGATTAGTGGGTAATTCTACACCCACTGTAGGGTCCTGGGAGTTAAAGGGCTCAAACAGTGGGTTTAGTGTTTGGAATCATAGCCTACACTTACTTCCACTCATTCACTGATATATGAGCAAAAAAACTGTTGAAACAAAATGCTCTAACTTGTTAACAGAAGTGCTTCATGTGCAGCAGAATCAGAGCTTCTGTTTGTATACCTTTCTGACAGCAGGCTAATGGGGATGAATGAGAGTTATTTGCAAGCTTTAACAGTGTGCCTCAAATGCCCAACCTGAAATTATCCTCCACCTACTGTTGTCCCTCGGTTCATGTTTGCATGAAGAAAGAATGACTCTGTTCACAATTTCTAACCTCCAACCCTTCTCTCTCTTCTTACAGCGAGTGAGGATGCCAAGGCACTGAAGATGACTCCGTTTTACAACGAAGGCTGTTTCTGAGCCACACTGGTTTGCTCATGAGCTGCTCAGTAGTCAGTGTAGATCCTGTGTTGTAATCAGCAGCTACATCTGGCTACTGGGTCTCTGATGGCATTCTGTGCTTCCTGTTGGCACATTCCATTCAGATTGTGTGGTATGTGTCCTGTCATTCACAAAATAGCACTCTCTCTGTCTTAGAAAGGCTGATGGCTTTCCTGGCCCTCGTTATTTCATTTAGCCGTGCGTAAGTGTTTTAGAATTTGACCACTTCAAACATCTCCATTAGTTTATTGTGTTTCTGGCTTATTGTTTCTCTAAATAATTTGACACGCACTCTGCATGCAGCAGTGTTGTTGAAGCAACTAGAAATTATTTCAGACTTCTGTTTTGACATATTGGTATTGTCCGATGAATGGATCCAGCCATTGTCTCTAGGCTAACTGTTGAAGTTGCAGTTTGAGTGATTTGATGACAAAGGACGAGGCAAGATGTCACATTCTTTGTGTGATTAGGCTGTCATAGTGCCTGGGTTTGTGTGAATGCCTTCAGTTGCTGACGGCTGAGAAATAATGAATGTGAATCTTTTGCACATGCAGAAGCCCATCACTTTGCGAGGGCGAATGATGAATTCTTTTGTGCTGTCCCGAACCTGGCATACAATGTAGATTTCTGTGTGGTACAATCTACAGCTACATTGTCTGCTGGGTTTCAGGCTGGTCAAAATGCTCTTCAGTTCATTATACGAATAGGTAAGTAACCAACTGTTATTAAATGTTTGAGTGCACAATAAAAAAGAGTAATGAAACATGCACTGGAGTGTTTCTCATTATTTCTTGGAGGACCCTGTAGAGGAAAGAAAATTCTATTTGAACACACATGGTTTCAGTGATGAAATTTGTAGGGCAGCACACTCCTGACAGACTGTCACAATTTTGCTAAGGACAAAAATAGAATCCTGCATATGACAACAGTGTGCTCTATCCTTATCATCATTATTAATCTGGAAGGTACATTTTCCCAGAACACACACCGAGGCCCTGTCTCAGTCTCTCTCTCCTACACAAACTGAATAAAAAATAAGTGACTTTAGCAAAAATAGAATTAATCTAAAAGGTGACACAAACCAATAATTTGCCTTCCATTTCCACTTCACCAGGAGCCTGAGGTATTGTCTAAATTATATCAAGGCTTACAGTCAAACACAGACTAATGAAGAATCCCTGTATCTGTAGAGAACTTCGTCTATCAGAGACAGGCACAATATTGATGCAATACTTACTAGGAGCACAGGTCTGTTCTTCTCAGAGGCATTGGCTACATTTCATTTTCCATCTTTCAATGCAATTCTATTTGACATTAACTTATGTTCCATGCTTTACCACCAATTTGTGATTGAAATAATTTTTTATTACATTACTAAACATTACTGTGCCTATTAAGGGAACAAAAAAAAAGAATATAGCATAAATTCAGTGAACACCATGGGGTGCATGCTTCCCATTAGAACCTAAAAGAAGACTGTTAATTTAGCAAACAATATGGTTCCCAGTGGCACCTACAAATTTGCAAGTCTGCACCGTATGTCATTCATCCTTTTGTGCCTGGATGTGGCCTATGCCAAGTGGGCAGCCAGCACAAAGACAGGACAGCAGGGCATGCGCTAATGATCAGCCCCAGGTGTTTCCAATGATGCAGCTTCCCCTCACCATACTGTCTGGACAGCAGGAATGTGAGGCAGTGCAGGTGGTCAAGGGGGCCGTATGTGCTCCATATAGGACTCATGACTGGTTCAGCCAGTGAAAACTGGAATCACTTCAATAAAAAGCAGGAAAGAAAGAAGGACACAGTCAGGTCTGATCCATGGCTGGGCTGCTTCCCCTTAGTGCTGTCTCACCCATGAGGCACATGTGACTATAATACTATGGGATTATTATTACTAATAAAATTCAATATGCTTCTAGAAACTAGTGTCACTAATGAGCATAGTATTTATTTACATTTTTCCATTAATATTATAACTGCCTAATTGTTGTTATTTTCACTAAATAGAGCCATTGAGGTTGTGGGTCACTTCCAAAATGTTTGTGACCACAAGTTTAGCTCTGCTGTCCACTGAACACAAGGATTTCCAAAGAGAGAGGCTGTCCAGTGAAAGCATTTCAGTAATGTAAACTTCTGAATACCATGTAATGGGACTAAATCACTCCTTTGATAACTTGTGAGGCAAGTGCTCTGAGATGACATCAATGGGTGTCCTCCAGGGCATACTGGGACATGGGCGGAATGCTAATTGATGCTTTGCCAGGGTCTCCGTGAGGCGACGGCAGGGACTGATAATGAGGTTCAGAGCTAAGGCCTGGCTTTTATCCTCAACCCCTCCTTAGACCCAGCATTACACATTTTAGGCCAAGGGTGAAGGTGGAGAGTGCCGGGCAGATATCCAACTCATTTACATCACTGATATCATGTACACAGGATACAATTTGCCTGTGGCAAGTAGTGTTACTGCTTCTATTATGCACAGACATACTCACATCCAGTCAATACCACCAAAGCATCCAAGAGGATTTTCACTGGAAACATTAAGCACCAAAACACAGACAAACGGACACCTCACAAACTCATACCCAGGTATCTCACGGTCATGGAGAAATTAATCACAGGCATACCTGACCTTTTATGAGTGATTGAGCAAATCTGCAGTAAAACACTATGCAAAGTTTGGCATATGAAGTTTATAGACCTAAAGTTGTGTTTTTAAAATGTTTATATAGCACCAAAATGTGTGGCAGACGGAAGTGTCTACATCAGGCAGTTCCTTTTTAATTTTCAATTTTCCATGGCACACAAGAATACAAGGAATAAAATCCCTCCCTAATGAGCACTTGCTTGTGTGTTGTATTCTCCTTCAGTACCTGAGTGACTCATAGTGAAGTGCAGAACCAATATAAACCCCAGTGCCAGGGGCAGATTACAAACTGACAACTAAAGTTTCTACATTTCAATTGCCCAGAGTCAATTCCATCTGCTCCGCTGGGTGCCATGGAGATTGGCCTCCACCAGTATGGCAAAGAGAGAGCCAGTCTGGCTGGAGAGACATTTGGTGTGAAAAATACCTCCCTCCAACTGTTCCACAAGATGAGCCAATCATAGTTATAGGCAGAATTGAGCCATTTTTGTTTAAAATGTCTTTTCTATTATTAAGGCAGCAGTCCCACAGAAAAAAATCATTTAATATAAAGCTGATTTAAACCAAACTGTTTAAAAAAAGAACTGTAAACAGGTTAGATACTTCGGTTCACATACTCTTACATAAGCTTCCCCAAACCTTCAATAGATGAGTGCATGCCTCAGGAAAGTATAAATGATTTATGAGAAACACAGTCCTAATATAAGATGAACCGGAAGTCATTTATAAAGTTGTACTAGCACAGACAGACCGACATGATCATTCCTGTTATATCCAGTTACCAAACCCTGCCATGAGTCACACTTCATGGCTTTAACCGTGGGCAAAGAGCTAGACTTTGGTGAGGCACTTTGGTACCTCTGGCAGCCCCTTGCGTGGGTGGGAGCACATTCTCAAAAAATTACTCAGTTCTCAATCTACCTGTGGGGCCTTAACAGGTGATACACCCCATAAACAAACTGCAAGCCTTGTCCTGCTGTAGAGTTGATGGTATTATCCTGTAGGCATCACTGGCTACCTCCCACTGAGTGTACGACACAATAGGCATTGGGTTTGTCTATTCACAACAGTGGGCTAGAGAATATCTGTCATGGTATATTATAGAGGTGGGTGTGCAGAACTGTTTTTTGATCCCACTGGTGTCTGCTTCCGAAGGAATTCTTACCAATCCCACATTCTTAACAATCCCACATACTCCTTCAGACTCCCAGTACTTTCTAATACCCTGATTGATTGTATTTACCCAAAATATAAAGATATATAAAGCAATTCAGACTATAGCAACCTGATCAGTTTAGCAGATATTGTACATACTAAAGACAAATGAATAAAGACAGCATGACAGTAAAAACTAGTAGCTTCTGAGACTGCCCATAATAATAATAATAATAATAATAATAATAATAATAATAATAATAATAATAATAATAATAAATAAATAATAATCGGATGTTCAAAAAGCATATGAGTGGAATGGTCAAGTGTCCACAAACCTTTGGCCATATACTGAAGTTCTGCTTTCTGGGTAATAAACATGGTGCTTGGACAGTTCTTTGTATAAAAAAATAATTTAATGTTTTGTCATAGTGACTGCCAGGTTTTATCAACTTTCTTTTACCACAGTTAAACTGGTATTGAGTTAAATTATTCCTAGATTACATTTAAGATTACTTGTCCCTCACACCTCCCTCAGCTCCTAACAGACACACACAGTGCGTTCTCACTGTAGAAACACACATACACACACGCACACGGCGGATGCTCCATGCTTCCTCTTTCCCTCCCATACTACTCTCGATGTCGTGAATCAAGGTGTAAGCTTTCCCATATTGCATCCTGCCAGTGGCATGAAAGGAGGGAAACAGCCGAACATGGATAATATGACAGCTCATCATTCATAAGAATGACATAACAATAACAACATTAAAAGCAGACAATGGTTTGGTTGGTGCCTATAGTTGACTTCACATCCCTACCTCCTGAATGGAAATTTCCACTGGTACTACTCAGTGACGTAACAGAATAGGGGCACTGGAGGATCGTATGACCACAGATTGCTAATCCTGCACAGACTGTATTGAGTATTTGGGTCAAAGGTTAATGTTAACCAGGTCTTTAAATTGTGATGCATTGTAATGTGGTCCGACTGAAGTATAATTTTATAAGATTTTATTGTCTTTAGTACACATGACAAGGCAGAAGTGTCTCAGACATGACTACATACATTGTGGGAGGACAGAAAATGAATAAGTGTGGCTAGACTCATGTAAGCAGGGTTTTAGGGATAATTCAAGCAATTATCTAGTGAGTAAATGGCTGGACAGTCCCTGAAACTAATAATAGTGGGTTATAAGATATTCTGTTTTACATATGTTATTATGTTCTTGTAACTAAGGCATGTCATCATTCCAATCATCGCAACACTGTTTGCATCTTAGAGAGAAGAGGAAACTAATGCATTAGTGATACACTAATGAATCTTAACATTGATCTCTACACCCACATAATATTACATAAAGTTTAGTGATTCCACACAAGCCAGATGGCACAGCCTCACACCAGAGGGCTGAGAGGGAGACGGTGAGTGTGAGGCTAACGGCCTGGCAGCCAACGGAGCACTGCGCCCTGCTTGGCAGTGGGTCTGAACGTTTGTCTCGTGCCAGCACTCTCTCTGATGCCCACGGGTGCCCAAGCCCTAGCCAGGCAGCTGACACAGCTAAGCGCCGCCAAAGTCCTGACGAAGCGGAACAGCTCGACTGTCAGGGAGCATCTGACCCTGGCCATGTGCCATGTGACATGGGTTAGCCTCCCATTCATGGCCGGCAATGGACAGAAAGGAAACACTTGTGCAATAATGAGGAGGAGGGGAAAGAAGCCATCAATGATGGAGGGAGAAAAAGAGGAAGAGAGCATGACAGCAATGAACAGCACATGACACAAGGACCCTGTACAGCCCTTTCAGTTTTTCTCTGCCCCACCCCTCCCTCCCACTACTTTTCAGACACTCTAGTGCCTTTGTTTATTGAATTATATTACCAAGCACCTGATGTAAAAAATGTAGTCTAATGATCTGGTTCATTTGGAAGCTGAATTTCTGTTCCAGTGGCATCTCCAGGCAGACTAACACTGGTTGAAAGAAAAAGTTAATGCTGCCCACGCTTGCTGCCCTTCTCCACCAAGGATCTTCTACTCCACAGTACAGAGTGATTTTAGAGTGAGTCCTTTTGTTTCGAGTAGCTTTAGAGTAAGACAGTTGCCTAGCGACTGCCCTACATTACATTGGCCTTCTGGATGAAGTGTGCTCTTGGGTTTGTGTGTATGTGAGAACGCGACTATGAGCCGGAGTGTTAATCAACTGAGTGCACTTTATCCAGCATGCCGGACGTTTTGGGGGCTCATCTTTTCTCAGCGCAGTCGCACTCACCACATACTGAGGTGGAGACTCACTGGACAACACAAGCACATCACTCAGACTGAGTCAATTACACAGAACACGACAAACAAACAGCGATTATTAGGTTTGTATCATATACAGAGATTGCCTAGCTATAAAAATCAAGTGTTATCAATTCATTTCTTACCATATTAACTTACATTAACCAATTTATATGATCGCTCTATGTCTTAAGAGGCAGCCATGTTTCTTATTGTAGCAACTGCTGAAGAAAAGCAAGCCTATTAATATATATGAAGCTACATTGGTTATATTTTGATTAATAGCCATGAACATTTCCTGTTTCAAAAATGCATGAATAAATCCATGAATAAATGATTCATTTATTCATCTTCAGTAACCACTTTGATCAGATCAGATCAGATCAGATCAGGGTTGTGGTGGATCCAAACCCTATCCTGGGAATTCTTGGAGTGGGAATGGAAATACATAACGGGTGGGATGTCAGTCCACTGGAGAATGTTTTTCATTTAGTATGCTTAAAAGTCTGCATTGAAAAAAAAAGGAGGTTGAATGCACCTAGAATTTAGACACCTCATAATTTGAAGCAACTGATTCAGTATCACTAAACTAAACCTTACGATATCTCAGTGGGTTACTTTCAGACACCATGAACAAGAGGAACCTGGTATGAAACCCGGAGGGCTACCACAGATGTTGACTTACTACCAATCGACTCCAATCTTTTAACATTCCTGTCTTTCCTCTGTCAGCTCCCATTGTGCTCTTGAACAATGCATTTAACCCCAACTTGCTCTGAGGGTCCTTACTAGTGTGACATATTGATATGATGGTTTATTTGAAAAAGGTTCATCATGCATTGTGAAGTACAAGGCTTCGAGGGCTTATCTCCACAAGATTACCTCAAAACAGTGTCAAGAATCCATAATGGAGAATACAGCGGATAAATGATTCAACACGCTAAACGTTCATACACGTTCTTCTTGTGCAAACTTCAGCTCCTTTTTTTCTAAAACTGTACACACACAGGCTATAAAGCTGACAGGAGATTTGTCCATTTACTCATGTGAACACAATGTTTAAGTATTTAACATATAAAAAGTTATAAATATTACAGGCCATTAGTATACTGCATATAGATATAGATTTTGCATGACAACACAAATGAAGCCACTAATTAGGATGTTTTTGAATGGAGGCCAATGGATTCTCCATCCATGGGTGTTGTTTCTTTACATTTGGAACCTGCATGACCCCTGATCGCAGTTTATTTAACTGTTAAGAATCTGCAAAACATCAGTATGAAAGCTGAAGTCTCAAGCCAAGTGTGCAGATCCTTTCTTATAACGTTATTTCAAAGTGAATTTTAAAACCCTTGTGGGTCTTCTCTCAGGACTACTGTCATATTGGTATTACAAGGACGTTTTACAGTTGTCATGAGGCTACAGGTTCCTGTTTGATAAGCTTTTTGTTTCTAAGTATGTGTTCCTAGAAATGAGGTCTCAAATGCAAAATCTTTGAAACCCGAGACCTGATGTGGAAAAGGAAAGAGAGAAGGGGATTTCAGGGTTAGTGTGATAGCCTCTCTGTCTTTCTTTCTCTGTCTCTCGCTCTCTCACTTTCAAATCAGATCTTTTCCTCAGACATATTTAATAATGGCAACTTAAGCCAACTTAATGTATACACCCATGGGTCACTTTCCTAGTGCTCTCACAGTACTCTTAAGGCATCACTTCCTTAGCAGCACTGAATAAGCCTGAAAAAATGTAACTTGGCTGAGTCATACTTCCTAGTGGATATGACAATGTTTCCTCTACAAAGCTGAACTGCCCTCCCCTCCCTACATTTTAAAATGTTAAAGGGACGGAGCATGGAAGAAGTGAGCAACAAGCGCACATAGATGCATAGTGAAACCATTGCTGCCAAAACAACGACAGGCAGAAGGACAGCAAGTCACTCTAGTGTGAGTCAAGACAGACCTGACTCATATATCCAGCGCAGTTGGACTGTGTTAGTTGACCATACGCAACATCAAACTGGTTGTTGAATCAATAAAAGAAGTAACGGCTTGCTATTATTCTGTAGTGGCTACAATAAGAAACATGGCTCCCTTGCACGACACAGAGTGATCATTTGAGTAATAATTCAACTGTAAAGCAGCGCAAAGCGGAAAGTTCTACTCATGGGTTGTGGTGGATGAGCAAACACAGTGTTGCGTTTGACACATACACACACCTTTGTCAAATGCAGGGTAATATTTGACAAGTGTCACTTCGTAACGGCCGTATTTTTCAATCTTGGTTTTGTTGACATGCAAAGGCAAACCATTAAAGACAATGATGTTGGCACAGCGGACAAGCCTTCGCTGGATCGACCCAGTGATGTCAATTCAGTCATAACTGAACTGACATCCAGTGGAAAACACGTCACAAGCACAGGTTGATTGTATTTAACAAGACAAATGGAAACAAGCACGGCACCCACTGTTCCTCTCAGACACTTATCACAGACCTCTCTCTCTCATTGTGTGTCCTTCTCACAGAGACGTAACACTACTTCACCCGAACACATGATTTGCATCACAGTTCGGATTGAAAAGACACTTAAAACAAAATGTATGACCTCTACAAAAAAAAGTCTCCATATGAAAAAAAACTATGAATGAACCTCTGGGAAGATCATGGAAGGAGTGAGTGAGAGATGAGTCGTAGAGAGATATAGTGGGGAAGCTGCAATCTGGATTTTACTTTCTCCTTTCCCCAAAAAGCCCTTCAGCAACAGACATCTCCAGGAGGAGCTCTGGAGCAAAGCGGCACTATGGGTTTCAGGGTGGATCTGGAGTGGGTGAGAGCACGCCGCCAGCTAAAGAGATTCTAAAGACGTTCTGTCACCATGCCAACATTGCCACACTGATTCATCACACAGCACACCTCTGCCCTAAACCTTCTACAGATCCCATTATTTAACATGTGCCATCAACCCTTAACAACTTACTCACTATCTGATTCATGGTTTGTGGTAACAATCATGGACATTCCAGTTTACTAAATAAGGTAGATATTATATTTTTACAATGTGGTTTTACAGTTTTTTTTACAGACTTTTTGATTGCACGTGTTTTTGATCCCAGACTAATGGAATGGTGTGACCTTTCACCTAGTTATCTTTTACATCTTTCTGTAGATGACTGCAAAGCAGAAACTGATTATTCCATTTATCAGTAGGCTATCATTAATTATATATTTCTTTTTACATTATACAGGGGTTAGACAATGAAACTGAAACACCTGTCATTTTAGTGTGGGAGGATTCATGGCTAAATTGGACCAGCCTG
>JAOVYV010000048.1:12336631-12354011 GCA_025674545.1 Hassar affinis | reverse complement strand
TAACATAAACTGATAAAAAAATGAATTACCTTCACATTATAATTCTCTTTTTTTCAGTTTCATTGCCTAAATAAATTTAAGAAAGACCAGCTACCCTAGTACTCATTTAGTAGAGAAAGAAATTCAAGGAACTATGGTCATGTATCACCCCATACATAAATCACTTAAAGGAAAGAAACTCATCAGATTCAAAACAAAAGGAAAGAAAGAAAAGGAAACAGACACATCAGTAGTTTAAGCGATTTTGCCAGTTGTAATATATGTATATTTCACTGATTTGTCCTTTGTATATAGTTTGCCTTTTCCCTCTAAGGTGTGGTGCTGAGCCAGTCAAAACAGTCCGAGAACAGATTGGAGAGGTGCCCACTGCCCACTCCAGACCAGTGGGGGTGACACTCTGTATTTGGGTTGCATAGACAAACAGTTTAGAGCCAGCAGCCTTGTGCTATTTGCTACAGAAACCAGTGGTGTGGAACTGGGTCACTACTCCTGAATATCAGAAAGAGTTATGTTGCGTTCCAGGGGTTTATCCTCAGAACTTGTTAATGTTAATGTCAAGATGTGGAGGAAGGCAGAGGTGAAGCCTGTTGATGAAAGGAGACAACAAATTAGCAAGGATTAAATATAACACACCACTTACTAGAAAAGTGTTGCATCATTAAAGGCAAGACATGGCGTGAAAGACATTTGAATGAATTAAAGAGAGCGACTCACTAATGTGAACTGGTCATAGACTTGCATGAGATCCTCCATTTTATACTGTTCCAAAACTACAAAGTTGTCAAGGTTCGGACTGGCTCTGCGAGCACAGTCCTGACAATGCACCACATACGTCTTCCGCGAGTTGCTCTCACTGGTGACAAACAGTAGGTCAAAGACCTCAACCTAAAAAAAATAAAAAAAGACCATGAAACTTAGAAAAATGAATAAAAATATCATTCACAGATCAAGGCTGTGTCATAACGAGTGCAGGCTGAAGTGCCCAGACAGACTTGTGAACAAATCTGCACATGTGCTCAAAATCACATGCACTCCAGCATGGGAATGAGGACGGTTGGTTGGATTTGCACATGGCTGTTATGATGACTTTCACCATATTCATCTTTAATAAATGAGGGCCCTTGTTATGGAGTATTGGTAATTCAGAGCCTCTTGGTGGTGCAAGATGAGACAGAGAACCAGGGGTATTGTTTATATCTGTTGTTAATAAACCCACACAGGAACACTGTTCTGAATCAGGGGTTGAAAACAGTGAGTCATTGATGTTTTTATTTGGAAGGAAATAATACATTTGTAATCTTCAGATATTTTGTCTGCTAATAAAATTCCTGATGATGTAGTTCAACGGCTGTTGGCTGTACATCAAACTATGATATTCAACAGCATGTCTGTGTCAATTTAAACTGATCAAATTACATGCAAGTTCAACATCTGCAAAATTCTTACAGAAATTATTTATTATATTGACAGATGTTTGAACAGGACTGTAGCACAGTTCTCTGTACCGAGTGCCATCCCATACCTCACAAATGCTACAGTAGTGTGCTGGCTCTTCCTTGGTCCTCCCGTGCCACACCAGCTCCCTGCCTGCAGCTATCAGAGCCTCCCTGAGCATCTGACACTGCTTCAGTGTCTTCAGCAAACAGTACCTAACACCACAGTGACACACATGATCAATAATCTTAATGACAACAACTAATATTTCTTTCACAGTTTAACCTCATCTGGAACGCTACCTAAAAACAAATTAAATTCTCCAAGATGTTAATTATGGGTGGTGTAAGAAGGATGTGTTCTTGGCACAGAGTTTGTATATTAGGATGACTCACTTGATCATCTCAAAGAGCTTGTGGTCCGATACTTTAATGTTTCTGGCCAAGTTCCAAGAGAGGTGAATCATAGGAACGATAGATTTGACACTCTGGAGTTTGTTCCACTCATAGCGCTCGACTGCCAACTTGTACTGATGTGCTGGAGGTAAGAAAGGTTAAATATTGCTTTTATATTAATGACAAAACAGAATTCACACATACATTTCATGACAGTGACATCAAAGTTCTATCTCCCTTTCAATTTTAACTCTAAATTATAATACAAAAAAAAAAATCAGAATTTCTAAAAGCTTATTTTATATACAAAACGTTTGCCAGTATCAAAAACAATATCTTTTAGAGTTACCAGTGAGAGGGCCCACATTCCAGGCTACGTTATTGCACCAGCCAATGGCCTGCACCCAGTGTACTGTGCCTGTGTTAAGCCACACCAGGTCTCCGGGTCTCTGGATGAAGCGATACACTGGAACATTAGCTTCATACAAGTCTTCCAGGTTAGGCCACCATGAGCCCATCAGGAAATTGATGTTATTCCTACATAACGAAGAAAAATTTGGTATAGAGGTCAGTACACATGTGGCGTATAATGGTGTATGAAATTTATGAGTACAACAGTGAAAGACTAAATCATTTAGTGTCTCATGTGAAAGTCTATTGTTTCAGCTCACTTACTTCTCACAAAAGTCATTCATAACACCCCAGTATGACTCGGGTACGGCAAACCACTCACAGTCTCCTGGGCCGATGTTAATGTTGACAGAACAGAAATTGTTGTTTTCTTGATGACCTGAACCAAAATATTAGTGTCATGTCAGCATTAAAATGTAACGTATTTAGCACGTATATGGAATGGTAAATGCATGGCAGTAGTCACTTGCATGAGTAGGGTGTGCGTGTGCGTGCGAGTGTGCATCACAGACCTGGTGTCCTGCTGCCTGGGACCTTCATATAGAGCTGGACTGTATTCATGCCCAGGATGGTATGGCCCACATGAGTGAGCAGGTTCCCTGCAGAAACGACACGAGCGAATGCAGGCAGCTTACTCAACTCAGCCAGCTGCAGCTTCCACCTGCGTCACACAGAAGAAAGGTGATAAAACAACACAGCTAGCAAGTGTACACACTGCCTACATCATTCTTCTTCAACATGTTCTGACCCTGACTTCCTAACAAGCTGGGATATGTGAAGAAAGAAAATATGTATGTGATAAATACATTCTTCTTCTTCTTTTTCAACATGCATCTGTTACAGGTTTCAAGATCAAGATTTAATTCTTCGACTACAAACAGAAATATTATAAACAAAGCATTTCATGTTACAGGTTCCTCTTAATGTTAAACTACTCTGGACTATTTCACACACTGTTTTAGCCTAATGTGAAGTTCTGGACAGCTACATTACTGCATGTACACACTGCTAACAAAATAAAAAATTTAAAGAAAAGGGCTGAATGAAGATAAACTTACTTTCGCTCATCTGACAAGTCAATGTTTGTCCCAAATTTGATATGCTTAAATGGACCTCTCCGTCGTCGTACCAAACTGAAAAAGAGACACCAGAGTTTTAGTTAAATCTGGGATGCAGTACTGAAATTGCTTGCATGACGTTTAGCATATGAAGCCTTACTTTTCAGCAGGAGCTGATTCCGTGTCCGAGTGCTCCTTTTGTCCTTTCTTTTCATTCTCCTCCTGAAAATGAGTCAAAGAGAGGAGGGATCGTTATGAAGTGTTTATCAACACTGGTAATGCAGATTTGTTGAAACCTGTTTACAAAGCCATCAAGCTGAATGACTGCTGAACTGAGGTAGACATGATCTAATATTTCCTCTGTGCATTGTGGGGAAGGGAGTGAATAGACAGCAGGGGTCACTCTCTCTCTTAGCACTGATATAAGTCATCATCTAATGCAAAGAAGACATGTTTTCAAGCTTAAGTATTTCCCCATCTTTTAACACAGACAGTACTGCGGCATTTGACTAGAGGCTGTAAGTGGTAACTCCTGACCTTAGACCACAAAAAAAACCCAAAGAAAATGCCCCTCAAATCAGAATTCCTACTCAGGAACTCAGGATGGTCAGAGAGTGACATCAAGTCAAGTCCTACATGGCTTGACAGCGTCAAATGTAAATAATCTACACATAAAATATCCTGCATACACAAGTATTTGCTTTAAATCAAGTCTACATGCAGTCATTATGTTCTTAACTATATAGAACATGTTTGGAGGAACAAAATATCTCTCTCTCTCAATACAGTTAACCGACTCGCTTGGTGCTAGCTTGTTGCACACAAGGCGAGCATAGAGGCATCCACATTTTCTTCCCACTTGGTAGCTCAAATGCACCAAGGTCAAAAATGTTAGTTAAAGCGCTTACATCTCACTTTGGAGGAAAGTTAAATGCAGGAAGTACTTTCTTTTTTTTTCCCCCCAAGATCACTAAAACATACACTGTGCAAATCTTGACCGCCTTTGTCCTCCAAGCCACTCAGAGCAAGTAAAGGAAGACTGAGGTGACAACCCAACTTGGCAAATCTATTATTCTTAGTGGGCTTAAAGCATTAGCAAGAAGACATCAACCAAAAAATATGTACTTCATTGGCTCAAACAAAATCAACTGATTTGTGATTAAATATCAGAGCTGTACCACCATAGGGCCAAAAGTATGCGGACACCTGGCCACATATGGGTCTTCGGTACATTTTTGCCACAAAGCTGGAGGCACACAATTGTCTAGAATGTCTTTACATTCTAAGGAATTATGATTTCCCTTCCATGGAACAAAGGTGCCCAAACCTGCTCCAGCATCACAATGTGCCTTCCTGAACCTTGGTTTGTGGTAGGGTCAGTCTATGAAGTCTGACCTGGAAAATATTGAGTTGCCTGCACCGAACCCCGAGCTTAATCCTAGTGAACATCTTTGGGATGAACTGGAACACTGACTGCATGCCAGACCTCCTCACCCAATATCAGTATCTGACCTCATTAACATTCTTGTAACAGAATGAACAAATAAATCCCCACAGCCATGCTTCAAAATCTAGCAAAAAGCCTTCCCACAAGAGTGGAGAGGAGAAGGGCAACTCTAAATTAATGCCAATGTTCAACAAGCACAAATGAGTCCAGTGTCCACATAATATTGGCCACACAATGTGTACTGAAAAGCAAACAACCAATTTCTGACGGGGAAAACTTTCTTAAAGATCACATCGCAATTCTTTGAGCTAACCTTTTGCTTTAACAATCATACCTCACAGGCATGTCAACTACACGAAACGTGTTGGCAAACATAAGGTTAATTACCAATGAGTTTATGAATATGATTAAATCTGTCTGCCTCTACACTCCCATCACTCATCTTGGTCAAGGTGATTACACTATTAAATACGTGCAACTAAGTGTTTGACATGGTAAATAAATATTTAACAGTGCCTGCCAGCTAAAACATTAAAACATCCAAGGGAGCAAGAAGAACACCAGCAACAATAAATCACTTATTCACTGTCATCATATTCATCTCAATTTTATCCACAAGGACAGCATAATCATATGGACCCCCAATCCAGACATAATAATAATAATAATATATAAAAGTATTATTAAATGACTTCATCAAATGAAAAACAAAGTCAATCAATAAAATAAATAAGTATGAAGTATTAATATTATTGCCCATGATAACCAGTATTATACACTTATTCATTTAGTTTAAGTTTATGGCTAGAAGCAGGATAGAAACATTCATTATCTTTGCCAAGGATGTTTTCAGGGCAGTTTGCTTGTTTGTTATATTCTCTTTAATATTATGGATATGCCAGCCAAAACTCATAATTCACTTGCACTGTTTTGCCTGGGTGAGGCACTAGCCAAAGATCATCTCCTTTAGCAACCTGTCAAACACGGAATCGCGTCAACACAAGGGTCTCTGGTGAACTGCTTCCTTTATGGTCTTTAACTGACTATAGTGTCTTTCAACAAAACACCTAAACCATATAGTGCCATCAAGATACCATGAAGAATCTAAGTCTGATCCTTGGCTCTGCTGAGTTGATCCATCATTGTTATTTCAGAGCTGGTTCGACATCCACTGCTACAGATTTTTCCTTTTCCTCAAAACTCGTTTCACTAATTTCTGGTTCAATATGACAAATTTCCGTCCTAATGAACCAAGCATGTGGTCATGAGCAGTTAGATTAGGGTGGTACTTATGAAGCATCATATTGAGGCCATGTCACAAAATATCATGCCATATGCTACTCTTTGATAGTCTCATATATCAAACAATTCAGCTGTGGAATTTAAGCTTTGGAGCAAGAACAGATATGATCCAAGTGATTATCTTAAAAAACATTCACTCTAATTCTCTCTAGTTCTAATGCTTTCAATCATGGGTAAGAAAGGTAAATGGTACTTACACGCAGAGACTCCTGGAAAGAGGAGGCCTGGTACTGCGCGTACTTGGAGATAGTGGTATGAGATCGGCTACTTTCGCAGCGCCATGTCTTCCGGGTGCCAGTTATGTCCCAATTCTCATCGGTGGGTTGAGAGAACTGAGTCCTCACTTCCACCAGGTGATCTGGGTTTGCCTCTACCAAGGTCTTAGTGGAGAACAGACCAAGGTCTGAGGCAGAGGACAGAGGAGGGGGAAGAAGGAGGAGAGAAGCATGTAATTAGCTGACTGCCCAATACACCCAGTCACATCACACACATATCTAGGCAATGTGAGTACTCCATATAAAGGCTTGAACCTTGGAACAAAATTTACTCAAAACCAATCAGAATTACACAGAATAATAAAGCACTGGCAGTATGACAAGATGGCAGCTTGGTATTAGATTGAATACTTGTAGATGTGTTCAAGTGAATGCACATAGGAAGAAAAGCCAGGCAGCCAATTATGTGATGAGCATAATAACACACCAGTAGACAGAGGAGATGACAGGTACTCAGTGCAACATTAAAAAAAAAATTCCCAGTGGCAAAAACCAGAGCTGATGGCCACCAGTCAAAATGCAGCCTTGAGGTAAGAAGTGTTGCAGACTGACCCATCCACATGTAGCTGCTTTGCATTTTGAGATGCTACCAGTAATGACAATTTTAGCTTACAGGGGGTGCTGTTGCCTTGTATGATCTAATAATGTACAAAGCACACACACAGCAAGTCCACTCTCACTGGCAGCTTCAGACAACTAAATAGTTCCCAAGCTCGCTCGCTGATTGTAATTAAACCACTCAACAGTGTACAAGTCAAACTTAGCTGCTTCCCAGAATGGCTACTCTCTAACATCAAATAATCATGAGTGGTATGTGCTTAAAGCCACAGACAATTTCATACATACAGACACACACAAACCCAGAAACACAGAGACACGTACCCAGCTTAAGTGCTCCAGCAAGGCCTCGGATAACTGTAACAGGGTTGGCTGCATTAGTGCAGAACTGGTGAAGTGGGGGAAAGAATGCGTCCCTCTTGCTCTCCAACTGTAGGATGTTTGAAAACACGAGTTAAGCACAAAGTTGTTTTGAAAAACATACAGTGAGACACAAGTTGAGGAAAATACGACATAAAACCATGCATAACACAATATTCCACCCCACTGCATCAAAATAACTGGTCTACTGGTTTGAGATAATATTTGCTGGTTTGACACTAAGCCGAAATCCAGTCATGCAATGCCATAAACTTGCAGTATCAAAATGCACCTGGACAAATCTCAAATTTAATCTTCATTCAATTTGTAGAACGCAAATGATATGAAGAAATCTTTTGCTGGAAGCTGCCCCTATTATATCCAAATAAGTTGAAAAACATACTGCATCAACTTATACAAACGACCAACTTATTTAGACCAAAATGCTTGTGTAAACGATTTCATTATGAGCTCTATTCTTAAACACAAGGCAGCAACACCACAGGAAGCAGTAAACATAGCACGACGTTTAAGAGTAAGTCTGTTAAGAGCTCGAGCGACATTAAATAAAGGTAATGGATCTACTTTTTTTTTTACTTTTTATTTTGGCATGTTTTCCACGTCAGTGTTTAAATGCAATGTCATGTGCATTGCGTTTCAGTGTGGTGGGTTCAGGGTGTACCGTTTTTAATTGTGACAGGAATTCAGCATGTCATTTTGCAAATCATTGTGTATTGTTTTCCAAAAAAGTGGTCAAGCGATGCCAAGAATCTAACAGTGCTTTTTGTTTTTTTTTTGTACCACATTTTTGCACGTATTCTGCATGCCACAATGGAAAAACAATGCATTTCACATTTTGGCAGTGTGGTGATTGCTTTTCAATCGAATACAAATGACGTCGTATTTCTAAGGAGGTTTTTTCCCACCAATTTTGTTTTACTTACACTTCTTATTTAACTTGCAGCATTTCATAGCTGAATATCATGATATAAAATACAGACAAATTTCGCTTCTCTAAGGTGTACTGCCACATTTCCATTTAATATTCATTATGACAATTACACAGAGCATGAAGTTTAAGAGTAGGAACATAACTGCCTTGAAGCATGCTTACTTAAAGGTGACATAATGAAAAGTTGACTTTTTCAGGATTTCTGCACATACACTTGGGTGTCTAGAGGGCCTACCAAGCCTCAAACTTGGGCTGCTTTTTTTGGAAAACCTCTGTGACTGCGCCCTTTTTTCTGTATTTCTCGCAATTTTTCACAAAGCAGAATTTACAGCAAATTGGTAAAGTATCTGTTCAAAGGGTAGTTAACTTGAACCACTGTATACACATGCACACTGGTTTCTACTGTGCCTGCCTTGACCAGAACCTGTGCTTGATGTAAGTCACACTTGTGTTTAAAAACGACTGAGAAACATGTGCTGTGAGTGGTATAACCAGAAATTACTTTTTTAGGAACGAGCAAACATAAAAATCACGTTTCTCTCATCTGCACAATTAAATTGGAATGTGTGACATGCTTGTGCATTTAAGATGGATAGCAGTAAGAGCAGTGATGATACTAATTTGGTAGCTTGCCTTAATTGCCTAACTCTTCGAATTAATAACTTTGCCATGAAATACATTTACGTATTATCCACAGAAAATGATTAAAATAATGTAATAGCAGAAAATTACACCTTACACTCTATGTCCTGTTCTACTTTTCATACAAGAACATGTATTAATATTATAGTGGTACAATTATGGAGAGGAACTCATGCCAAATTGAAAAACAAATCGCCACAGGGCCAAAACGTGAAATACAATGCACACAATGTATTGTTTTTCCCATAGTGATGTGCAGAATATGTGCCAAAATTAAAAACAAAACCACTATTACATTGTTATTCGCATTGCTTCACCTCTTTACTGCAAAACAACACACGATGATTTGCATTTTCAAAATTACATGCCGAATTTGTGTCACGATTAAATACAGAACACCACAAACCAACCTCGTTGAAACGCAATGCACACGAGATTTCATTTAAACAGACGTGCAGAAAAAGTGCCAAAAGTAAAAGAAAAGTAAGATATCCACTATATTTTTTTAATGTCACTTGATCTCTTAAAAAACAATGTGTGGATTTGCATTTAAAGAATGAAATGCTGAATTCGTGCCAGAATGAAACATTTTTTGGATTAAGGTACAGATACGAGTGATTTCTTCCGCACGGTTTCTTAGCCACGCCCCCAAATCCAGGAAAGAATTCTGATCATCTTGTATTGTTTTGTGGTAAAGAGGTCAAGCCATGTGAACAATCTAACAGTGGTTTTGTTGTTCATTCTGGCACGTATTCTGCATGCCACAAGGGAAAAGTGATGCATCGTGTGTATTGCATTTCACATATTGGCACTGTGGCGATTGCTTTTCAATTTGGCACGAATTCCTCTCCATATTCAATTTGTAGTCACTGCAAAATAAATGCATTAAAATGTAACATTTTATTTGTGTCAACATTATCTCATGTACCGGGATATGTTTTGTATCAATGTAATGTTACGTCTCATGCGTAGTCCCGAGTTTGTTTCTGGTTTTCAAATGGATGCAGTTACTCTGATATAGTGAAATATAAACACTTGGGTGACAAGACTTGATCATTCAAACTGTCCTTATGTTAATGAATTTAATTATTGCATTGTGTTGAATTTACAGATCATTCACTGACTATCCAATTGCCCTCTGAAGTTAAATTATACCTTGCACACTAAATCGTACACTGCTGTGGCCTTACAAGCCTGGGGTTCCACATGGAGACATTTTGTGTGATTGTTAAGGGGTTAGAAGACTCTCAGACACATTCAACATCTTAAACCACCAGTTCTCACAGGACCAAAATGTCCTGGCTAAGACGAGAATTCTTTAAAATCACCACCATGTCAATAATGAAGCAAATAAAAAACATGATATACTCACATAAATACTAGGGGTGGGGGGGTTGAGTTTGTCCTTTGGTAGTGGAGGGAAGGGGGAAGAAGGAACCCTTGGAGGGGGACATCTATCCAATAAGATGCTACTCGTGGATACACCATTTTTCCCAAGATATCTGCAGGAGGAAAGAAAACCATCTTCCAATTTTAACAGCTCTACAGCGAATAACATAAAAATGACAGTAATTTATCAGGGCTGGTCCTGAAAAAGAATAATCTTTATATTCATCTAAGCAAAAGCAAATACTGTCAATTATGCAAAGTTTTCATTGTTAGATGAAGAAAAAAAACCTTTTGCCCAACATCTCAAGTACATGGAAGCCATTCATAAAAGCACTCTGACTGGAAAGTAATGAGAATGAAATTCCCATGCTCTGTAGGGCTTATGCATGGGGAGGGTGGTTCAAGGTCAGTTAGAGTGGGATCCTAGATAAACGGTAGGGGCTTTTTTTTTCCTCAAGGGAACGTCCATAAAGAATTCGTACCAGAAGGCCAAGATTAAAACACATTTGAGGCCACCACTTCAGCAAGGTAAAGAAAATCCATAGAGCTATGACAGACTCTGAACACACTCACAGCTGACAATTTCAAACATTGCTACCAACAAATGGCAACCAACCAAATGGCAGAGGTAACCATCTTCAATTGTAAATTATTTCAATAAATAAATAAAAAATAACGATTCTCAGACAGACCTTATATATGTACATATACACATTGATATATCAGATTTAAAACAGTGTTTAGCTTCAACACTTTTGCAGTACTATACTGTAGTTAGGGAAGTTCTATTTAAGTAAACCCAGTTAAGAATTATGTAGTTTTAGTTAAGTGAAATGTTGGAAAGAATTAATTAAATAATTAAATAATTATTTGGTGTTTAATATATTTATCCAATTTAATGAAACTCTAGCTAAAGTTCTAAATTATATAATGTGCTTGAGTGACTGCATTTGAATGCTTTCTTCGTGTCATATACCTTCTACAGAAACATGCCTTTCCCTGCTATTGTGAAATGTAAATTAAGTAGTACCCTGACAAGATCCTTTTTTATCCAACAATTTAGAAAATTTTCAGTCATTATATGACCGTCATTAGAGCCTACCTGCAGGCTTTAAGCACCTCCCTGGAGCTTGGGTAGATGGAGACGGATGCCCATGGAACAAGCGAAGGGGTTGGAGCTTTAGAGCAGACTAAAGGAGAGTCCACCTTCATTGGGCTCTGCGAGTCCTCCAGGCCTTTCCCATTAAGCCTGGGGCTGTTAAGGCTGCCAGCGCTGTTGTGCTCCGTGGATTTGGGGGAGGGTGTGGCTGTAGACATGGCCGAGCAGGGTGATGAAGCCACTGAGTTCTCCTGTGTCTTAGAGCCCATTTGTAGGTGAATGCTGTTAACCGTTGGGCCAAGAGCAACGACCCCACTGTCTTTACTACCATCATCACTACTGGCTTTTCCCACAAGCAAGGCCGAAAGCGGAAGATTGTCTGGACTGAGTTGAGCTGGTGAGCAGAGTTCGGGCACAGCAGCACCTGCCAGGCCCTGATGGACGTGATTAGGCCGTCCTGCAGTGGCAGTGCTGTTGGGCATCCCCGCCAAATGCCCATTTGAGGAAGGCATGCTCTCTTTGGTCGGAGCAGGGCCTTGCTGTCCACCTGAGGTAGAGGAGTGAGGGACCGGGGAAGAGGGAAGGGGATTGAGAGCCTCCTGTGCAGAATATCCACACTCATTTGGAACGCTAGTGCAGGTAGGTGGAGACGTCCCTGTGGAAGAAAGTGGCCGTTCACCTTTGGGACCTGCTAAATGCGAACCTGGACTTTTGTTAAGCCCCTGCAAAAAACACAAGAAAGCCAAAATGTGTTAGAAATAAATATCATTCACTGTGCATTTGCGTGGCAAGTGACATGGCAATATATTTGCCTTTGGGGTGGGGGGGGGACTTTATGAGGACACTTGGAGTGGAATTAAAGTGGGTTCTCTCACCTGAGCGGAGTTGACATGTTGGCTTTTCCACAGCTGATCATTCATTGTGCTGCTGCTGCTGGTAGGGGTTGCACAGTTACGAGGTAGTGCGTTTTGCTGCAGGTAAGGCACATTTCCATTGCTCCCCTGCCCTGGTAAGTGATTATTGCCTACAGAGTTTCTCTCTGTGCTAGCCAGGGCTCCAGCAGTACTGCAGGGGGCAGGGCTCGCAGGAACAGGTCCATTGGCCATTGGCTGAAGGGTGCAGGGTGCACGAAATGAGGGCTGAGTGGTGATGGGTGTGTTGGAGAGAGCAACTGGTGTATGGTGCGGTGATGGGAGCGATTTCGAATCGGGCAGTGATGGGTCAGTTTTTGAGCAAGGGCCATTGGATAAGGTGGGCCGCACTTCACCAACAGCATTCAGTCTCATCTGTTCAAAGAAGACAAATCAAAGTTTTACATGTTTACCATGCTCTAATCTAGAAGTGAGTAAGGATTACACAAAAACAGGACACACAAAATTATGCAATTCAGACGATTATTAGTATTTAACAGTCTACACACCTGCTGATGCTGCTGCATTAGAATGAGTTGTTTTTCCAACTGGTCTAACATTTGAAGCTGGACTGGCTTCAGGTTTGCTCTGTTAGCCCGCAACTGTTCCAGGAGCTGAAAGTTAAAGGAAAGAGCTGGTCAAGAGCTGGTCTGGTTAGGCAAATGCACACATTATACAGTTTTACAGGTGGGGAAAAAACAAGAAAAACAAACAAAAGTTCATTCTACTAACCTGAAGCTTCTGGGGAGTTAGGTACCAGTTTGGAACTTGCTGTTGTACTGGATTACTGGTGCAGATATCAGCTGAGTTCTGTGCACATGTTGAATGAGGGAAGCATGCTGTAAGTCTACTCTTAAAAGTTTTTAACAGCGCTAAACTATATACGATAACCTTCTGTACCTTGGATGGACTGGTAGTCCTCTTCCTCTTGCTAGGACTGGATTGGTCGACAGACTGGCTAGAGGAGAGCATGTGTGGAGGCAGTGACTGTGCTGGGAGCTGGGACTGACCTTCACCACGCTGATGAGATTTTCCTGCTTGCTATGGGTACGAAAGTACAAGACAGCAGCTTGGAGTTGTTCATACAGCAAGGGAGCTTCCTGGAGCTTATCCACATAGTAGCTCTTAACCACTTACAAATAATTACTCATTTTATTTAGGAAGATGTCTACATTACAAGCCAATGTTTGTGAAAACTAAAAGTTTATTCCCAAGCTTTCTGTTTCATAAATTTTCCAAGCCTTGCACGATGTCAAGCTTTTTTTCTTGGCAGGAATAATGGAACACGGACATGACCAATGAAAATCAATCATATTAAGACAGTTTGTGAAACATTGTTTGTGAAACACTTATACTAAACACTTCAGCTGCTCAAGGAAAAGAGCTAATAAGAAGAGGCAGTTCATAATATATTTTACTCCAACTGTCTCCTACTACTTGTCCCCTGACATTCACAAATGCTGCATTCAACACAAACCTCCAACTGATCTAGTGCATTGGTCATTATGTTCGGTTCATGTGGAACGCATTAACAGTAATGATGAATGATATGAGTGACTGAGTGAGCTGTTGTGCTGATGAAACCAACAGTCAAATAAAATTGTTAAATCATCAAGATTGAATCATGGATTACAAATTGGTGTAAAGAATAAAACATGGTGTGAAGCAGAATGCCCCGAAGTGTTTGTATTTGCCAGCGATTGTTCGTTTAATTATTTTTTCATCACAGGAACGGTTAGTATTTCATACTAGTCAAGGGGAGGGATTTAGTATCACGATCACCTAACATACGTTTTTGGAATATGGGATGAAAGTGGAGCCCCCAAAAGAAACCCACACAGAAACGAGGAGAACATGCAAACTCCACACTGAAAGGAGTCAGGCCGCACTGCCCGGGAATCAAACCCGGACTTTCTTGCTATGAGGAGGCAGCGCGGTGCTGTATCATTTTTAATTGAATTAAGACCGACACATAATGCAGTTTAACTGTTTATAGTCGCATTTAACATCAGGGAACGTACTAAAATAAGTTAATTCCTGTTATCATTTATATTGTAACAGCTATAAACATTCACATGTTTATCTTATCATGATCTTGTCAAACAAGAAATCACAACATCCTGAAGGCCTGAAACTTACTGCCCTTTACAAAGTGCTAACAGTACTACGTCAACATATGAAACATCTCCTTACAGAGAACTTCACAAATATCAGTAATTATTTTTCTTTTCTAAATAACTGTTTTATTGTTTATTATCGGTCTCTGATTATGCGGACTGTTCAAGATACAAGTCCCAGTGACCATAAAGTTACCACAGAAATGATAATATTTTACAAGGAGTGCCTTAAGATAAAATTGTGATTTGACTTGCAGCTAGCAACACTGTCTGATCATTGAGATCTCGAAATGTAATAGCACTGTGGTATAAAAAGCTTTAAAGTGAAAATGTAAAATTCATGTGCAAACACTGAAGGTGTTTAAAGTGTGAAATGAGTATTAGTGGGCAACCAATTAATTGGTCAGCTGATTAATCAGGCAGATTAAATGCCATTTTTAGACAATCAGCATGGATTGATGCCTGTGCTCGCAAGGCCGGTAAAGAAAAAAATGTCAGCAGACTCATCTGCAGGCAGCCTTGTCAGTGTGGCTGCTGTGGAAAGATGTTAGCGCTCCCCCTTGTGTCAATTTTGCTATTGTACCATTCTAGAGGGTCTGTGGGTGCTGAGAAACAGTGGGAAATGTGCCAATTACCCAAGAGAAAGCGGTAAGATTAAATTCCTTGCTTTCAAAGCTCAATATATTTAACAGGCCACTCTTAATAACATATACACAGCATTTACTGTCTGTATAATCAGATTTTGGTCTTTTAGTAAGAAAAAGAAAAATAATGTTAGTTGGCAATTCTAACAATAGCAAACCTGCAACCAGCTAAACTAGCTTACAGGGCAGGAAAAACTATTATATGGGTGTCCCCAGCCCACAGGTACTACTCCAGACGAGGCACGGTCATAAAATACTGACGTGTCATTAGGGACGGTTGTGCGACGGTGAGCAAGTGCAACTGTGAAGCCTTTCATTGTTGGTGAGCTTGTGGTCTGCTGTTGAGTGTGTTACACAGACACATGTTCTACACCAATAGCGCTCAGACAAGTGAATAATACATTATTAACACAATATTGTGTTCAAGTAATGTTCACTGGCACCATAAACTAAGAGATACAATTGGGTGCAACTATATGTGCCAACATTGTTTACTTATATTTGATTCACACAAGTTTATAAATGTTCTTTCTCTCAGAGACATGGAGATGCTAATGCCTGCTGATAGTGTTAAATGCACGAAAACTTTTTTTTAAGTCACGTTTCCCCCCCAAAAGAAATTTGTTTTTGATTACCTGTGGACATTTATTTAGCTGATGCTTTTCTGTGCACTGCAGACAGAGTGCAGATTTACTTGAGCAAACTGAGACAATGCAGACAATAAGAGTGTTAAATAAACTGTCATTTAAGTTCAGCAATTCTGTCTCTCATTTGTTATTATTATTAAATTGTTGCATTTGTTTGCATATCAGATGCGCAAAAAAAAACAAAAAAAAAACCCTACAACATGCTTTCAGCATTACATATTATCCATTGGCTGCCCTGTTCTCCAAGTATCGGCATCTGCCTAACTGGTCGACCACTTGTGTGTGTGTGTATATTAAACATTATCATAGGATACATCATATTCGTATAGCGTTAATACGGTATTAAATAAATAACCCTACTAGAATCCTCATAAAGAGTGTGGGGTGGATGTCCACAGGCCCGTCTAGCTGAGCTGGTCTCACCTGCTGTGCTGTGTTCAGGGCTCCCTGTCTGGAGGTAAGCTCTGCTGGAATTGGTAGGCTCCATGCCTCCTCAATACTAGGGAGCATTTTACTTTTACTCTGTAGACTACCTTGTGGTAGATTACACAACTGAGCCTAGAAAAGATGTGTAAAAATCACAGTTGGATTTATAAGTGGTTGATTATTTTTAAAAAAAAGAGCTCCATACATCAATCTACATATCTGAAAATCAAACATTCCAGGTCATGTAATGGAAGTATGTTGGAAAGTAAAGATGGTAATGGCAAAGGCTTGGAATCAGCTCAGGTAGAAATAAAAATGTATGCAGATATAGGCACACGCATATAAACAATGCACAATTTGGTAGAGAAAACACTAAACATGATCTGTGTGTCAAATAGGACCCACAAACAGCTGAATATTAAGACAATAATATAGTTGAACACATTGGTCAGTACCTGTAGGCATTTAATACGGGTAGTGAGGGCAGTAACGTTAGAGCAGGACTTGCTGCAGGTGGCATTAATGTAGCATTTGATGGCATCCTGAGGCTGGTTGCAGGACTCGTAGAGGGTTCCCAGGTCCATCCAGGCAGCTGCATGGCTGTGATCCAGCTGTACTGCACATATATAGGCCTGAAGTGCATCCATTGGCTGGTTCTGCTGCTGATACAACACACTGGGGACGGGACCAGCAGAAAGAAGGGGAGCCATTCATGAGGGAGAACAAGAGATCAGTTGAAGTGAACAACAAAGTGGAAAGGTGACTGAGAAAACCAGAATGCCCATTAAAATCTAATAAATAGTAGTAACGGTAAATATCTGAAGATGTACTGAAAATGTAAGCATTTAAATAATGCCATGCAATGTTACAAAACTATATCATATATATAATTAATTTCTGGTTGAAATTCACTGTGTAATCCAGCTTCCTGACATCCAATTGCACCAAATAGCAACCCCAAATTTCTATACACTATGCCTTCATAGTGCTTACCCTATTGAGCACCAGGTATCAGCACTAGCCTCTGACTTATCAATGGATTGCCTGTATGAAATAAACGCATCCTGGACCTTTCCAATACTGGAGTAGCACCTGTGAGAAGGGAGAAGAAATTCAGCATGATCAGGTTTGAAAGTATATACATGCGTCATATCATAGCATATACAGGGGTTAGACAATGAAACTGAAACACCTGTCATTTTAGTGTGGGAAGTTTCTTGGCTAAATTGGACCAGTATGGTGGCCAATCTTCATTAATTGCACATTGCACCAGTAAGAGCAGAGTGTGAAGGTTCAATTAGCAGGGTAAGAGC
>JAOVYV010000048.1:12298827-12309860 GCA_025674545.1 Hassar affinis | reverse complement strand
TGTTTTTCTTTTTGTGTTATATATATATATATATATATATATATATATATATATATATATACATACAAGGGTGTGCAAAGGCAGTTTGGTACAAAGATTTCAGCATAAATATTTCCTTTACTCTTCTCCACTGTGCTTGTGTGTGTTTCTAGTGGTCAGTTAATACCATGATATCGTTATAGATTTATAACATCATCATATGATGGACATTTAAACCTGGAACATCACCAGTCTGTATGAAGACTTTGCTTAAAGTTCATTTTGCACTGCTTATGCAATGCACCAGAAGTCCCAAGTGCAGAAGCCTCCCAGGTCGTGGAGCTCTTTTGCAGTGGCACACGCACCATGATGATTGTACCAGGCTGTTGAGAAGCCGAGCTACGCGAGCTGGCAGGCCGACATAAATCAGACATGGAGCTGCATAAGACTCCCAGTAAAACTGAAACAGGGCGAAGAAACAGGAGCAAGCTGACAACTGTGTGCAGAACATGGCTCAGCACTGGGCCAGGCTTTTAGCGCCGAGCTGCACTCCGAGAAGCGCAGACACGCCGCCAGCACCTCTTTTCTCTCCAATTCAGTTATGTAAATCATAAAGTTACATGTCGTCTGTGCAATGAAAAGCCCGAGTGCCACCTCACTAAACAAACAAGGGCTTGGATTCCCAGATAGTACTGTTTTCCTGATCATCCCTGAATATTCAGCAAACGTTATTTCGGGATCTATTCCGTGACTAGCCACCAGTGCTGCACAGCTACTTCGGAAAAAAAATGTCCGAGCTCGTTTATTTTGGTTAACTTAACGCCACCCTGCACAAAAACACGTAATATGGCGCATTCAAATACTGAGCTAGCATCCAGCTAGCAAGGTAGTTACCGAAGTAATCCCGAAAAGGGAGCGGTCTGCGTGCTAACAGCTAACGCTAAAATGAATGCGAAATGAAATTCGGGCGTCGTGGTGAAGGCTCCGGGCTAGTTAGAAAGGTTACAGCCAGCTCCGTGGGGTAAAAACGGTTATCGGTTAGCACACTGGTCAGGTTTAGCAGGTTAGCGAGTCCGTCCTAACCTGCACATTACGCGGGTTCGCCAACTAGAAAGGCGGAGTTCAAACGAGCACACGGTTATTCATCTAATACTAATTCATCACAACCCTTAATCCCGCTAGCTAAACGCCGGCTGCCACATAGTTAACTGGTTAATATGTGGCTAAGATCTCGCGCCCACCACATGCTATCAGCCGGACTTAACAAAGCCACACAACTAGCTGAGAGAGCGCAAAGTGACATCGCACCAAAAACATTTCCCTTGCATTTATTCAAGCCAGCGACCATCAAGCTTCACTTAACTAACTTACTGAGGACGGGGTTATGTAACACGGCAAACGCCGAATGCTTCGTGGAACTGCAATAATCACAAGCACGACCCCTGAAAAGTGTCTAGTTCACTGCAGGCAAAAAGTAACGCCACGTTTATTGTTGCAAACAAACACATCGGGGGTTAAAAACGTCGTTGAGTGAAAAGTAAAAGTCTGTGCGGTTGAGCAGATCCGAATGTACGGTGCTAAAGGCTGAGAGCACGGCTCTGCTCTTTCTGTGTGCACAGCTAACATTACCTTTAACAGCAAGGCCTTCGTTCTGGCGCCATCTTCATGAAGCCTCTGAAATCCAAACAGTGAACTGCAAGCAAAGGACAACACAGAGGCGGTTCTCTTACTTCAATTGATTTTTAACGACTTCTGCACAGGAGCGCGTCACTTTTTAAAAACAATGGTCGAAACTAGTTCGAACAAAAGATTTATCTAACCTGTCAACGCCGGCCAGGCATTCCCTTTCTTCAGCTGTGAGCTTTGGAAAGTCCTCTTCGCTTTCACTGGCTTTCCGCGCCGCCATTTTCTTTTCCTCATCATCATCGCCGAGACTCCGAGCAGCAGCAGCAGCAGCAGCGGTGCAGGCTGCAGAGGCCACTGACACTCCCCACGATTTCATGGAAGAGTCAAAAAGAAGCAGCAGAGCCACGCCACCGGATTAATGTACCAGCTCGCCGTCCCCCAGCACCTCTGTGCGAAATCCCAAACGCAAAATGAGCAGATGCCAAAATCTGTCCAGGAAAAGACTCTCCTCAAAACAGCCCTCTTTTCACATTGTCTTCCGCGCAAATCTCTCTCGCTTTTCCCGACACCAAATTAGGCACGCCGAACAACAATGTTGATTTTTGTTTCTCCGTTAAGTGTCAATGTAACGATATCACAAACTTCCCCTTCAGCCGCCAGTTCCAACTTGTTATAATTGTGTCACTCAAGCGAACCCACGCCGCCGCCTTGTCCACGCCTTCTCTTGTCGTTTCAACCAATCGCTGCTCGTGTCTCTAAACACGTGACTCGCCTTGTCTTGGGATCCCTCTTTTTCATAAACTTTCAAAGGGGGAGGATAAATAACAAACGACTCAACTTTACGCTATCTGTTCGTCCACTTCGATTGGCGGACGCCTCTCTATTGTGATTGCGTCAAACAGTTTTGAAATATCTCATTGGATAAAGCAGCTGTCCATTCACACTCAAAACGATATGCAAAGCTAGACATAGGCGTAATCGCCACTGTTGCCAGTTCCTCTTTTTATAAGCGAGGAGAGTTTTTTATTCTAAAGTAACGCGTTTTTCGGTCGTTCTCTATTTAAAACAAACGTATAAAACATACATTGAGATATTTTACAAGCTTTTACGCGTATTGTTCATGTCCCATAATGTGGATTTCCCAGTTTATTCAGAATATCAATCTATTATGAGGATCTTTTCATTTTCCAGTTAACAATATAAAGAAAATATTAAAGGCTCTAAAACCTGTAGACATACATGTACAGTGCACTATATGTATATCTATACGTAAATGTATATATCTTATTACACATGCAAATATACAAATCTTGACACGTCACAATGTTGTGGATGATTTTTTTTATACGTCTTCTATGTCTATATGGATGGCAATGTTTTCCTCTAAATCTAAAACTGAAAATAACTAAATAATGTGATAATTTTGTATGAAAACCAGAAAAGATAATGAATGTATTAAACTATAATATGATGAAATTATGCATTATAATTCATTTAACAGCACATGTAACCAATGTGAGCTTTGAGAAAGCACAACCTGATGAGACATCTTAAATGATGAGTGATAATAGTAACTTTCTTTTGCTGCATGTTATTTCATTAAAAAAAAACCCATCTCATTCAGTCCCACTATCCATAACAGAACAGTGATCTACATTTGTAAGAACCCAAAAGATCATCAGATGTGAGCGATGAAACAGCTCCATAACAGTATACAGACTCCACAGCAATCCCATCACAAATGGATGCAAAAAGCACATGGATCATCAATTCATTGCTATGCATGGACTTCAAATAAAATATGATACGGATAGGTAGATGGGTGTTGTATTACATTGCATGTAAATGTGCATGTGGAAAATAAACCATGAAGAACAGTCCTGGTGGCAGAGTGGTCCGGCAGGCAATGAACACCTCACAACCTCACAGCTTCACAGCTCCAGGTTTTGAATATAATCAAACAGAAAGGCTGCCATGACATTCTGGCAAGTGCCTTATTGAGCCAAAGTGGTTCATAATGCCATACTTTGTTCTAAGCTGTATCTGAACTGAAATATCAAGCACAATGTAAGAGGTGTGCTTAGAACTTAGAAATGCTTAGAAATAGTATTACAGTGCGCACACCATGAAAGGTTTTAAAGCAGAAACAGTGATGCCATTTATATGAACCAGGAGATTTGTAATGGCAAACCTGCTACACCCATGTTCATGTTTAAAATCATTGTACCACCTTTCTGATGCTCAGTACGTTTCCTGGTGCCATCTAATGTCATGCATATCTAAGTACATTTCCGGCTGCATATTTATTTAACCTCATAGATCAATGCAGAACCTACAGTATTGTCAGTCATATTGTTGTACTAGGCTGTGCACATATAATTATATACTTCTGCGTGGCTTTTGCATTTTACGGAACAGAATAAATAACCAGCAGATTGCAAGCTGTGCTATAAATCGTCTGCATTGTCGTGCTTAAATTTTGCGTTTGAAATGTCAGGATTCGTAACCAGTTTCAATCAACATCGTCACATTCTTTGCTACAGCTTAGCATTGGGCATTATGGGATGGATTTACTTCCGTGACTCTGTCGCACACTGCGCATGCGTGTCGGGAGACGCAACTCTTGTCAACAGTGCTGCGTAAAATGGCGGATCGTGGAGAAGGTAAATTTCAAATGGTACCAGTAAACATTGAAAGGAAGCATGCTTTATTTGATCCTTTTGACTGGTTATAACCGGTCTGAGTGTTTATAAATAGAGAAAATTGTCGGGGTGTCAGGTCAGGGGTCATCTCCATTCTCTTATGATTAACTTTTCTTTTAATTAGCATTTTGTGTTGCAATGTAGAATGGATATCATCAAGTATAAAATCAACAACTTTATTATGTTTTATTTTGTCGCATGCTTTCTGAATATCTTTGCCATGGCTGCTGAACAGCAGAGCTAGATATAGGGGTATATAAGGTACACATCAGAATTGTGGAATGCAGTATATTTGCACTCTGAGTTTCATATTACCAGATAATTAGACTTGATTGCAGATTTATTCTGCAGTGTAATACTGATAATAGTGATAGTTTTAGTTATAAAATTAATGCCTAAGAAGTGGAAAGATGTTCCAGGCTAGTGGTTTTGTTTTCACTTTGTTGTCACGCCATGTCCTGTGGAAAGAATAGGCATATTATTAGGGCTGTAAGATCAGATCCTTCATCAAGCCATTAAGGGACATTTCTAAAAGTTTTCAAATATTTGTCTGTTTTTCTACACAACCCTTACACTTCCAATCATGGGGCTCTACTGATTCGTTGATGCTTAAAACTATATAGCTAATCCGTACGTGGATGTCAGGAATTCTTGTTCAATCCACACGCAGGGCCGGAGAGCGAAGATGAGCTGTATGAGGTGGTGGACATCACTGAATATGCCCGACGACATCAGTGGTGGAGTCGAGTTTTTGGGAGCAACACTGGACCCATTGCTGAAAAGTACTCAGTAGCCACACAGATTATGATGGGTGGCGTAACAGGATGGTAAAGATAGAAGTCATACACCTTCGAATGCATCCTCCTATAATTCTCTCATGATTCTCAGTACATTTCTGTGAAGTGGTGAAAAATGGGTATGCCTGCTGTATCCAGCAATACCGTGCTGGATTTGTAGGATAGCAAAATACTTGCAAACAAAATCTGAACAGAACCAAACCTGAGGGTTTTTGTTTTATTTTGTTTGCATTCTAGGTGCGCTGGTTATCTCTTCCAGAAGGTTGGGAAAATTGCTGCAACTGCAGTTGGTGGAGGGTTTCTTTTGTTACAAGTAAGGCCAGCTTCACGCATTTAAAATACATCTATTTCTTAGGAACGTTTTTAAGCTAGGGTAGGCAATTTATTTTAGAAGCATTGTTATAGTTTTTGAAATGCATTCTGCAGCAATCAATTAATTCAAATGTGCTGACAATAATAAGAAAAACTATTATGTGTGGCAGTCGCAGAAATGAGAACAGCCGTGTAACCATTTCATTCAGCCCGAAAGAAATGATTGGATTGTCTACTTGCCTGCCTACCTACCTACACGTTTACCTACACACACACACTCGGCCAGTGCAGTCATTGTGTCTGGCTGGAGTCTTCTTCAAGGCTAAGCAGACATATTACACAGGAATGTAATTCTTATAATCATTGAAGTTTTTTGTTTTATCTTGTTTTATGTTTTATTTGTGGAAGAAGTCTCAGTTTTAACTCTCCACTTTCATTTTCCTCCAATTTCCAAGTAAATTGTTTTCATACAGTTGTGTATGTGTGTTAGAGAGAGATAGAGAGGCTGGTGAGGGAATGTCTGTAATGCTATAATGTAGGTGAGAAAAAGAACTATTGTCAGTGCTGCTGTTACATGTGTTTTGTTACATGGGAATGAGACATTTACGTTACGAATATAGTTACAAGAAAGTGCTGCGCTACTGTCCTCAACATTCTTTCATATGGACTCATCCTCCTGCAATATACAGACAGGGTACGTTCAGGTGCTTTGGTGGAGTGACTTTGGCATAACGGGAGGGGGCGTGTTTTTTCTTTCTTGCTTTTTCTTTCTTGCTTGCACTTGAAAATTGCCTACCCTAGCTTTAACTTTATATAAGGATGTGCCACAGTAACAGTCAATAATGAAAGTTGATTTCATTTTCAGATTGCCAATCACAGTGGGTATGTTCAGGTGGACTGGAAGAAAGTAAAAAAAGATGTTAATAAGGCAAAAAAGCATCTGAAGAAGAAGGCCAACAAAGCAGCACCAGAGCTGAATTCATTTATCGAAGAGGTAGATTCATAATTGAAAAGAACTCTAACATATATCATTGCCTAAGATGTAGTATTGCTTCTATAGTATTATGAGAGAAACGTTATTACGTGATCATACAAAATGTAAAAAATGTGTTATAAGAAAATTTTAACAGCCCTTATGGTAATATTTTTACATTTATAATGCTCATTATAATCATGAAATTTCTACTCATGTTTATTTTTTGTTTGTGTTTCTAAAAGTACAGTTTTCTTTATAATGCATAGGCACCATGAGAGATCTAGCGCTGTTTTAGAATGGACATGCAAAATACTGATGGGGTTATGGCAATTTGAAGTCTAATACAGACACACCAATCAGCCATAACATTAAGACCCCCTGCCTAATATTGTGTATGTCCCCCTTGTGCTGCCATAACAGCTCTGAACCGTACAGGCATGGACTCCATGAAACCTTTTAGACTAGCACACTTATGCTTGATCTGATTGAAACCTGGTGAAAGAGGCCATTGCCATTAGGGAATACCATTACCATGAAGGGGTATATTTGGTCTGTGGCAGTGTTTACTCATTCACATGATATAAAAGAAAACATGATTCTTCAGACCAGGCCACCTTCTTCCTTTGCTCTATGGTCTAGTTCTGATGCGGATGGGCCATTGTAGGTGCTTTCAGTGGTAGACAGGGGTCAGCATGGGTACTCTTGTCTACAGTGACACAGCTCCATACACAGCAAGATGTGATACACTGTGTCTTCTGACACCTTTCTGTCATAACCAGCATTAACTTGAAACCAGATAGACTAGCCTTCACTCTCCGTGCACATCCGTGAGCACTGAGTGCCCATGACCCTGTTCACTGACTCTCTCTGTGGACCTTTTGGTAGGTACTATCCACTTCATACTGGGAAAAGCCCATAAGACCTGCTGTTTTGGAGATGTTCTGACCCAGTCGTCTAGACGTCACAATTTGGCTCTTGTCAAAGTTGCTCAGATCCTAACACTTGCCCATTCCAACACATCACTTTCAAGAAATAACTGCTCACTTACTGCCTAATATATCCCACCCCTTGACAGGCACCACTGTGATGAGATGATCAATATTCACATCACCTGTCAGTGGTTTTAATGTTATGGCTAATGGATATATACATGTTATATATAAACAGTATTTTATGCACTGTTATTGTTTTGCAGTCCACCGAATTTGTGAAGAGGAATATAGTTGTTTCAAGTGGATTTCTTGGAGGATTTCTGCTGGGTCTGGCCTCTTGAGTCACAACTGGACCTGCTATACAAATGGACACTCCTAACCCAGAGATATTCTATTCTGTATTTTTAATTTATTGCTGTATTACAGATATGTACATGTAAGACATTTTGCAGGATTGCTTGTTTTAAGGGAGAGTTGGGAAATATATTCGGGCTGCTCAGCTATCTGTATGTCTACAAAAGAAAAATCTGCACATCAATTGATATCTAGCAAATAAAAGGATTACTATTGTATGAGCCATTTTAGGCCAATTATGATTGGTAGTGTTGTTGATGAGGTAGAACACTGTACCAGGGCTGTTTATGCCTCACGTCATGTCATGGAGTAGGCCCGAATTGACCTGTATTGAAATAATGAGTTGCTTGCATATGTACTGCTATTAGAACTATGCAGTGCTTGTTATACCTGTTTTTGTTTCACATAGGGTAATTTTGTCTGTTTCTGATGTATTTTATTCATACACACTGTGTGCCAATTCAGTCAGTGTTTGAAGTTTGAATCATATGTGTTGTACCATAAAAGTTAATCTACTATTGCTGAAAAGTTATTTGTGCCTTGCATATGAATAGCATAACGTCATCATCTGTCACATGTTGTTTCCACATAGCACTGTACTATACATCTGAATCTTTTTGAGTATTTAAAGAAAACCTATTCACTGACTGGCCTTTTAGGAGTTGAGCATATGCACTTGAATGACTTCAAATGCCATTAAATCTGTTGCAGGCCTCTTTCACCACAGTGAACCTAATTCTAGGCCACATAATTTTTTGCAAATGACTAGTTTATTGCATACTAACAACACGAAATGTGTGGCATAAAAACATTTTTTTAATGGTATAAACATATATATAAAATAAATCTGCACAATTAAGTAGGCATGTAGCCATACAGTAACATTATGTGCTAAAGGACCTACATTACCCAATTTGGTAAGCTTTTGCCATTTCCATAAAGAAATAATGTACTATTTAACTTTTTTGTGCAGCTTTCATGAGTATGAAGAGGATGGCATCAAATATTCGTATATATAATAGTGAGGCTAAGTTAGATCATATGGAAGAGTGGTGCAATAATAAAAGGAAGTGAGAAAAGACTCTGTTTTAGCTAATTCAATGTTCCTGGACACTAAGCCAGCAGATGTAATAAGTCTACACACCCTTGTTAATATCGCAGGGTTTTTTGATGCAACAAAATATGACCAAGATAAATGATGACAGATCTTTCTCCACATACAATGCACTCTAGCAACCAACAAAATGCAAGCAAAAACCAAATAGAAATGTTAGGGTAGTTAGGTAGATGTAGGCACATCTTGATTTGGTGATTTAACCCTGCTTTTACTTGCAAAACTGCTCCAGAGCTATCAAATTGTGAAGGGATCTCTTGAGCACAGCCCTCATCAAATGCTTCAACAGGTTTCTGATAGGATTTATACATGGGCACTAACTAGGATATTCTGAAATATTGATCATCTACTGAAGCTATTGCTGTGTTGACTTGGATTTGGGTCATCATCATGCTGGAAGGTGACATTTTACATGTTCAGCTAACAGAGGCCTGCAGGTTTTGTGCCAAAACGTATTGGTATTTGGAGCTATCGGTTATTCTCCCTATCTTCACTAGAGCCCCAGTTCCAGCTGAAGAGAAGCAGCTGCATGGTGTGATGCTGCCAGCACCATGCTTTACCACGGGTATGGTGCTCTTTGGGGTGATGAGCTGTCTTGTGATATCTTATGGCCAAAAAGTTCTTTGTTCTCACCAGACCATAAACATATTTGTTTCATACCTGGTTAGAGGCAATTTAGGCCAGTTTATTTTCATGAGAATGGGCTTATGTCCAGGCAATTCTCCCCATAGCCCTGGACATTTAAAGAATATGACAGACTGTTATTACGTTCAGGGTGTGACCAGTATGTGTTGGCAGATATTCCTGCACCTTAAATGGGTCTCTTAGTGTCCTCTTCATAGGGGTGTCTTGTTCTTGGTAATGCCTCACGTGGTGCTCCATTTTCTACACTTGATGGCTTTTACAGTGTTCCATGGTACATCAAATTGACATCCTTTTCCTGATCAATACCATTTGGCAATGCGATCAAGAACATACTTTGTGAGTTCTTTGTGGGCAATGATGAAACCAAGAAGATGTCAAGAATATCCTACTGACACAGCTGATCTTTATTTGTGGTTAATGAGAATCACTTCACTGACAGCTGTGTAACTTTTAAACGTGAGCTTGAATGTGATGGGTAAATTCTGAGCACAGCCACATGCCTCATTATAAAAGCGTGTGCACAACCAGGGTATTGTACGTTTGACTTTTTGTTAGCTGCTGTATCACAGAAATAAAATCTGACATGCTTTAGCTTTCTCTCATATTATAAGAGAGGAACCGTTTGGATATGAAAGAAAGAGTCAAATAGCGAAAAAAATACTACTACTAATAATAATAATAATGAAAATGGAAATAATGTGTATGCACCCTGAAAAAATACCCCATATAGGTTACGGATGGATACAAGTGTGCACCGAGCGCCATGTTTGTGAGATACAAACGACTCAGACAGAGCTGAGGAAGACCCGTGAGCACGTGACCTGCTCTGCGTCTCATAGCAACTGAAGTTGCAAACTTTGCGTCGTTATAGCAACCTGAGCTGTACCCCAGCCAGCGTTATAAGGGCTTTTCCCCCAGATTTTTGTTATCCCATTAAAATGGCTTTACCGACTTTACCTGGACATTCACTCAACAAAAATGTAAGTTCAGTTCAATGTAAGTTTAACATTTGTTTACGGTTTAAATGACGACTAATTATAACAATCTGGTTCCCAAATCAAGACTTTTCAAGCACTATAATAATAACCGAAGGTATGAGGGATAACAAGATAGTGTTTATCAAGCTCTATCATTAAAAACTATTTCTATATATTGCTAAGTATTACACGAAACAAGACTGGACTAAACAAAGCCAATATTTGGTGTAATTGCCGAGCTGCTTACAATCCGTACAGTTTTGTAAGTGGTCTATGAAGTAATATGTTACTTTCTTAACTGACATACACACTTTCTCTTATGATTTAAGTTGGAAAAGTCTGGAAAAATAAACACCTAAGACAAAAAACTTTTATGAAAAAAAAATCCTAATAGCATTTATTACACAGTACTGTACTGTATATCATAATGCTAGACAATATATGACCAAAAGTTTATGGGCACTTGACCATCACACCTGTTAGGTATTTGTTCCTGCATGTCTTCTAACAACACCCATCTGTGGTACACAGTTATACAGCCTCAATTCCAAAACAGTTGGGACATTGTGTAAAATGTAAATAAAAACAGAATGGAATGATTTGCAAATCTCATAAACCC
>JAOVYV010000048.1:12272591-12286187 GCA_025674545.1 Hassar affinis | reverse complement strand
ATATATGCCCAACCAATGAACCTGGAAAGTTTAAATGGGTATCAGATGAGCTCTTAGACGGTTTACTCCATAAGAATGTTACCAATCTTGCACGTCATTTTAATAATAAAAATATTCAGACATTATTTCAAGATGTGCCTGCTATTCTTATTTAGTTTTCTTGTCTCTTCTGATTATTGCCACAGTATATCTGTCAATTTAAGTGTTAATATGCACCCAAGGTCTCAACCATTTCTCATAGCAATTCTGCTTTTTACATTTTGACCTAAGGGTTTTACAGGCAGTAAAAATCCAAACCAGTCTTTTATCCTTTCACTGAAATGGGAGAAACAATAAGCTTATTGAAAACACAGTATACTGAAGGCCAGTTAGCTTCAGATAAAGAGGGCTGAATAGTTTCAGTAGTTTATCTCTCTACCGATTAGAGGTTCAATGGAAAATTTCATTTGATTATAAAGATCTGGAATGAGTCACTTGTTAGCGCTGGCCACAAAACTATGCAGCGCTAGCAAAGTGATTGTGTTTTTCATCGGGACAGAGAGATGCTGCTGAAGATGTGGGGAACAAGCTGTTTTCACTCCCTAGTACAGAGTAAAGATTTCCAGCACAATCCTTCTTTTTTTAACATGCTGGTATAATTGAGTTCAATTTGCACGTACTGATTCAAAACAAGGAATACTATATTCTGAGTATGCTTCACTTTACATACCCTGGCTGCCTGTTCTCCCTGCCTCTCGCTATTCATACCTGGTACAGTAATCAGCAAGTTGTCTTTGGCTGTGTGCATTATTTTAGATGGTAAAATGAAAAATAATGTTATTCTATACAGGCTGTAAATTAGAGCAGCGAGACTATTTTCATGCAGGTCAGCGTTCCCAGTGGAGGTCATTTTTGGAAAGCGGCGAGACTGTTTTTCTGCATTCACCTTGTGGATATAAATCACCCCAAATTATGAGACCTCTCCTTTTTTACATGTAGCTTGAAACAAGACTTGAAAACGACCTCTTGAAAAGAAGACTGAAATGTGTCTCAAATCTATCAGTGTTAATTTCCCCCTGTCATTCGTCACTTGAATAACAGGCTATGCAACACCTCAAAGGCAGTCTTCTGTTGTGGCTTTATGGGAACATGAAAGCCATCTTCAGCTGATAGAAGAGAAGGTGCACATGGTTACTCTTTCATCAAAGGGGAAAGTGATGGGGATGGGAAAAGACATATGGCTAAACAGTCTTAGAACTCGACATTGTCACCCACCTGAGTGACACTTTATTTTCTGTCTTTGTCTCATACGTTTTTAAATTGCTTAGGGGTAATTGTTAGGGTCATGGGGAAAAAGACGTGGTGTTTGCATGTTCTGGGTAGTATATTGCACAACACAGCAAAGAGTTTTTAAATACATGAAGGAGGAAAACACGAAAGATTCCACTTAAGAAAGTCAACTGTGAGAAAGTCTCTGCCAAGGCCATTTTACAGTTACGCTGAGAGAGTGAGCTGTTGAAATGATATGTCAACCCCAACATTTAACAACTATTCATAAAAGCAGACAATGTCTTAACAAAACCAGAGCCTCGGCTATTTTAAGTCCCTTTGACAGTTAGTTTAATGAATATACTACACATTTAATGGGCCAATCAGAGCAGACAAGGTACTGAGTCAAAGTACCATGTACAGACATAATGTTTTGAGAAATTGGAGCAGTTCTGTAATTGTATGGTCTAAATGGAGAGTGTTGGTAGTGTCTTTGCACTGCTGGATTGTAAATAGTCCTGTCAGAGGGTGAGGAAATGGAAGGTGAGAGATAAATGTGACTTCCAAAGAAGCTTTGCTAGTTTCATAAACTTTTGACCCCTAAAGCCATACTTAGTTATGCCAGCTTTCCCTTAATTTCCCCTAAGGTTTTAAGTTTTTAAACTAATTTCCGAACACATGTTTCTCTAGCTTATAATATATAGCAGTTTTCCATTCTTACATAGCTGAATGAAAACTTCTAAAACAATGCCTGAAATGGGAAGAATTTGATTATCAGATATCTTTTTCTGCCGTGCATGGACTTAGCTCTTTCTTGGATTGAGTCCACCCCTCAATTTGAAGATTACTAACTCCCCTCTGGTGCCAATATTTGCAGTAATTTAATACATCTCATTCTTCCCTCAAATTCTGCCATTTTAAATTGCTAAAATTATTCGCATTTTAAACAATTGAAAACATGTTTTTTGAAAGAAAAAAAAACCCAACAACTCTCAGTCAAATGCTTTCTATGTTTGAAAGGTAAAATGACCATTATTCCTTCTTTGTGAATTTAATTATGTGTTGGTCGTGATTTTATCCTTTATGCTATTCAAATAAAGACGTTTCAAAGACTGTTATTGGCTGGAGCGTCTTTCCCATTTAAACTGAATGGATATATAAAATTTGACTGATATTGATATTGGGTTCTAATATATTTTAAATAAACCCGTTTTAAAAGAGTTGAATTACAGTAGAATAATTGTCATTTGTTTTACATATAATGATGGCAAAACGAATGCACACACAATACAATACAATATAGTATAGTGTACTGTAGTGTAGTGTAGTATAGTATAGTGTACTGTAGTGTAGTATAGTATAGTGTAGTGCACTGTAGTGTAGTGTATTATAGTATAGTGTACTATAATATAGTGTAGTGTAGTATACTGTAGTATAGTATAGTGTAGTGAAGTATAGTGTAGTATAGCATAGTATAGTGTAGTGTAGTGTACTATAGTATAGTGTAGTATAGTATAGTATAGTGTACTGTAGTATAGTGTAGTGTACTATAGTATAGTATAGTATAGTATAGTATAGTGTAGCGTAGATACAGAATATGATTGAAGGTTCCCAACTATATCTGTTCATAATGCCCCTGATTATTAATCATACACAAATATGTATCTTCCTTTAGTGTTTGTCAAATGTTGGTTGTGTTGCTCTTGTTACACCTTGTTTTATTTTATTTTTTACAGATTTGATACCATGGTCCTTATGTGTGGTTTAAAACATGTTGCCCTTTAAGCCACTTGATTTTACCCTTGTTTGTTTAATAGAGAGGCTAAAGACATAGTAGCTGTGTATTTCTGAAACACCTCCCAATACCTATTGGTAACCCTATTGTTTATGGGAGACAACAGTCATTCCAATTACTCTGCTTTTGGAGCAGTTGTTTTTAAATAAACTAATTCTGCTAACAGTTTTATAACCCCAAGCTCGTAAAAGAGGGCCAGGGTGTTGCTCACCTTTGATTCTGCAACCATTCCATGGCTGGAATCACCATTTGCTTTGCGAGAGCATGCCAGTGTGTCAGCTGTGTGGATGTGTCGCTGAAGTGATATATGACTGCTGTGTCACGTTCCACAACTATTCCTGAGATTGCATTGTCTGTCCTTTCTGTTTTTCCTACCGATTCTTCTATAAAAATGAGGGGTGTTAGGAGGAGGTTGAGGGGAGGGGGAGCAGCATGAGGGAGGGAGGGAGGGAAAGAAGGAGTCAAGAGCTCACACACAATCGGTGTGCGTGAGAGGGAGAGAGAGAGTGAGTGAGTGGGGAGAGGAGAGGGAAGAAGGAGGTTTAAAAGCAATTGTTATTGAAACATTTCCACTTCAGTCCAGGGAGGTGCAGCTGGGGTTGGATATCGTGATCTGAGAGGAACTGGAGAGAAGGTAAGATCACCCTGAATCTTAAGGTGACCCAGGGCTCCACAGAGCCACTTTGCAGGAGATGCCTTTAGTCTTTAGTCACTATGTTGCCATCTAGCTGATCAGCTGATTTTGACAAATGTTCAGAGTGTTTCTGAGCTTGTTCCGTTCCATATTTTTTTAATTACCTGAGGAAGTCTTGTTACCACAACACTGCCCCCAAAGCCCTGTTTGTCTTTGTGGGTTTCCGCAAGTGATAGACACCTTTATCAGCCTTCCATGTGAGCAGCAGAGACGAGGTAATTATGCCGTGTGTGAGTCGTGAGTGAAATGAGTTGGTTGCAGGCGCTGGACCTGGGGCAGGTTGTTGGTATGTGCATCTGATGAGAGACACAATGTGCTCTGTGGTAGGTTGACTGCTGAGATGAGCTATTGCCTCTGCACAGACAGATACAGAGAATTCATAGCTGAGGCTTTCAGGAAAAAATTGTGTATAGTCTTCATTTTTATGGAGGTGGATGAGAGGCATCACATGATTTCCCTTGCACAATTTTTAGACAAACCCCACCAACCCACCACTACTGTGTGTGTGTGTGGTGTCAGGTTGCTCATTATCATTTTTATTGTGCTTTCTGGTGGGTTAGTCTTCTTTGTGTGATGTTTAAATATGAATTCCTAATTAAAGACGGATGCTTAACAGGATGTAATAATACAGTTCCTAATTGCTGATCATGTCGCTTGGGACATCTATGACCAGGATCTTGCATACTTCATTGTCTCAATCTGACATGCTCTATTATAAGAAGTCTAAATTGCAACACTAACGTCAGCTTAGCATGGGCTTACGAGATCTACTGCTATTGGTCAAAGGCTGCGCTTAAATCTACGCTGTTTGTTTTATCTTCATCATGGGGGATATATTTAGTGTGAGGCTTAGCTGTGGCATACAGGAGGCATGGGTTGGTGGTATTAGAGTGTAGTGCCCCTACTCGGGCCAGGCATGCTGTGTGGGTGCAGATGGGTACAGGGAGGAGGAGGGGTGCTGGGGTTATGTGGTCTTGTAGGAATCTGCCCTTTGGTTTATTAAAAGCGGGCCAGACAATAGGGCAAACAAGCACCAAACAATGATGTAAGCCATGAGTGTAAGAGGAGGTAAGTTTGTCAGTATGTAAGAGACTTTACGGTAATTTACGAGCAGTACTGTAATAGATAGTTTATCTGTATTGCATGCATAGCTGCTCTCGTCGGATCAACAAACCAATGGCGAAAAGATATGATCCAGAATAAACAGACTTTTTCCAGGATCAGGGGATTCACTTAGAGGCTGGAGGCAACTAAAGAAGGTACCTGTTAAATCTGCTCTAGACTGAATAAATTGCTTCTCTGAGGCACTACTGTGCCAACCATAGCAAATAATATGATTTGTGCCTCATCTGCCCTTTCTCATACTCTAAGGCACATTTCAGTCTGAAAATCCTCTTCAAAATGACAGAGTCTGTGCTTTAGCTTATGCAAGGTGGAGAGCAGAGATGGGAGCCAGAAACAGGACAGCCAATATCAATGGACTACCTTGGAGAGGGGTGGGCGAGGGGGGATATGTGAGTGGATTAAAAACCACTGTATCACATGCAATGTCCCAAAAATCAAAAAACAATTCTTTTATTCCCCTAAAAGAAATGAACAATGGTTATGTCTGGTCAGATGGACGCTGAGGCACGGCTTGTGGCTGTTTTTGAATGTCAAGAATTTCACAGTTCTAATGGCGTAGACGTTGAGGCCCCTCACTAAGCCGATGATGCTTTGATCAAAAAGAACTATATCCCTTTTTCAGATCACACACAGGGACAGTTCAGACCACAGGCCTTCTGTGTGGCATCAGCTCTGGACCAGACTCCTGGAGAGCTAGAGGAATGTCTCTGACTCATTTTAGCCTGAAAGCACTATGCAACACTTCTCCAGCATCTTACTCACTTTGGGCCTTCATTTTAAATGTTTACTGCTTTTGTTCTTGTACAATAAAAATATGCTGATTTGGCTCAAACAATAATAATTAGCAGATGTTTTGCAGTAACAAGATTGCAGTAACAGGGTACGCGTATGTAAAGCATTGAAAATAATTTTTTTTTTCTTTTGGGCTTTCAGTTGAAGTGTAGCTCATAAATGTGAAATTACTGTTGTTGTAGTGAAATGTACTGTCAACAAGGCTATTAGTCTGATCAATAGGGGAAATAATATTTGGGTTGTGCTTTTTCATTGGTTCCAACAGCACCTCTCTCCTCCAGAAATCTTCATGATGAAATGAGTTTATTTATTCACAGAGTTCTTGGCTCAGGATAAGTTTCTAATGTGAATACTAATTGCAGGAAACATTTGAGTGCAGTATGAGTAAAACTGCAATGTTGCCAAATTGAAATCAAACAAAACATGTCCGACAAATGAAACTCCACCTTTGATGTCCTTAATTTGTCTCACACGGAAAATATTAGCAAACGTCAGGCTGGGAGATAGTGGTGATTGGAGAGACATTGAGAGTGATGCTGGGTTTGAGGCAGTGCAGTCTCAGATGCAGAATATCAGAAGATCCTGCTGCTGATTAAGACACACTGGTTTCTGTCAATTGGTGGAAATGATCACGTATGGATATCTTTATACCAAACTGCCTGCTCTGAAGAGGTTCCATGCACGGAATGAGGGAATGTCCCATCTAATCTTTCCTACTCAGAACACTCTGAATCTGCAGACTTAACTTAACTGCTCATTGTTCCTGACTATAACCTGCTGTTCATGACTTATGAGATCCTTCTCTTGCTCTCTAGTCACTTGAGTTTTGACCATATTGCTCAGTTTGATCGTTATATGTATACAACATGGCAACCATGGGCAGTAGGATATCTATAGTCATTCTATCTGATTATATTTAACTAGTGATAGAGAGTGCAACCTGTATCTGTACCAGTTAAAAACAGACTTATGATGTCTGCTTGTGTAAACCCTGCACCACAAGCTCTCTGGTGCAGTTAAACATTTCGGAGAGTATTTATTTTAACAGGCAAATTGATTCTTAAATTTCTCACACACGGAATGTAAAAGTTAAATGATTCTCTACAGAAAGAAAAACAAAAGGGTACGGTTTTTTTACGTGAACTTGAAGTGTTTGCGAATTCAGAACAAATGATGGTCTCGACAAAATATTCAGATGTAAGTGAGGGAAAATGGGACAGAACAAGTTTTGATATAATGCAGACTATTATTTTTTATGAATGATAATTTCCTTTCCATGAAAAGGCTTGCCCAAGTTTAAGGCTCTGGGTCCTTCAGGCAGTTGAGAAAGAACCCACTGACTTTTCTACCAAGTACTGAACAAGACTTATTAGCAGTTATGGCTAGATGAATTTAACCACCACTCAGGGCATTTTTTAGACCAATGCTATTGTCAAGAGGTCAATAAAGTGCGTAGACTACAAATTAAATCAAAGTACATATATAAATATATAGTTAACTTCTCTTGAAAGAACATATTTGACATCTATTTTTCCAATGAAGAATTCATGCTTGTGGAAATTATTCACCGCAGTCTATTTATTAATGTATTACGTTTCTCCTTGGTGTAATAAAATCTGATTTTTTGTCTGTTGGGATTGTTAGAATAACAGCAGGGTGGGCTGCCAGCATGCCTCATACAGCAGCCCACTCATTCCTGGCTGGATACACAATAACAGCTACCTTGACCAAATTGAAGCAGTCTAGAGTTATGTCCAGGGATTTTTGTTTGTTTGTTTGTTTGTTTGTTTGTTTTTGTAATTGACAAGCATTCAAATGCAAAATCTATCATGGTCCACTGGTATGTAGCTGCCCAGTTCCCTCAAACTACATAGATATAACAGACACAACCTTACATTATATCCTCTACATTTCACCATGGCCTAAACCTACTTGTTTCCTTCCTCACAGAAAGACATACACAGACAGAGCTAAAGGAGATGGCAGTGCATAAAGAACAAATCCACCACACACTCCAGTTTATCAGCCTGCCAACAGAACCTGGACAAAGAGCTATTAATTTTCTTCTGTAAGTGAAGAAGCTCCATCTTGGCCCATTTTCTTGCTGGGAAATTTCCTCACCTTTGCATTGGTTCCAAGGTGCCAGTATGAGGAACACAAGTGCATTTAGCCAGCCAGGGATTGTGCTTCTGCTGGTCACATGCCCTCTGCTGAGCGTTCTGCGTGGAGTTACCTGTAAGGCTGAGAGCGGACACCTTGGGGACTCTGATCCTGACAGGTGTATGAGACACCATTATGTGGAGACCATCACACATCCCATCTACAAGTGCAACTCCAAGGTGTGTTTCCAGCTGCATACCGTCTAATTTGTGTGACTGTGTATGAGTTTATGAATCCCTCTAGAAATATTCACTGTCATTACTTAGGGAAAGGATGATAAAGAACACTATTTCAGTATTTTGTTCAGGCATGCAGCCTTGTGCTCTTTCATGCTGATGTTTTTGGCAATTAGCATTCATCTGAGATCAACAGCAGGTTAATATACAGTCCCATGATGCTTATTGAGTTCCAGTAATAGCCCAGGTCAGACTCTACTGTAAGGTAATACACTCTATATCCACATGTTCCTGCTAACAAGATGTTGAGGGAAATACAGTAAGTAAAAGCATGTTCTATCAGCCTAAATCAGATAGTATGGTCCACAGGCCCTTTGCTCTTTTCTCATGATCTCTACCTTGGTTACACTGACACCTTGGCAGAGAACAGTGAACACATTCTAGCAAGGAATAAGTCTACACAGAGTGCATAAATTGTCTGTGCAGTGGCCTAGTTCCAGAGCTCTGCATAGGACTGTGGCTGAATCACCAAGTTTGCCCTCCAACCTACGGCATGCTGCAGCCTTACACCCAGAGATTTAGTTTGTGCCAAATAAGGAGCCTCTAATTTACTCTAATTAGCTCAACCCTTGGAAGGACAAAGTTTGTTAATGTGTACTTAAAGGCAGTATTTTTTCATCCATCCTATAAACTGATGAAGGGCTGTCAGGAACCTCTGATATGACTAAAGAATTTCATTCATGATAAGCTTTTATATCAGTTTCAATTACAAGGGAAACCACAATGAGCAAAAATGACATGTAAAGCATTGAGGACAGATGCTGGATTAGAAACATATTCACCGACTCATGCATCCAGCCAGGGCACCAATTTCTGAGGGACCGTTTGAAATCCTGTAGCAGCTTTCACTTATGCTTAATATGACGGGTCATTGGTCTCAGAGGACCAACTGTGAAACGATGGGTCTATAGACTATAGACTAGGTATATAGCCAAAATAGTTCCAGATCAAGTTCCAGACACTTACAATCTCACAAAAGGTTTATGATTTGGCATTCCTGGGCAAGGGGACAAGGTTTTACCAGATTAAACAATCAAGCTTCTCTTAGTAAGGGCTTTAAAGAAGCCTATTACACACTTCATGAGCTATGAGGATAGCTGTGGCTTCATGCAAATTTAAGCAGCACTGCATAGCACATAGCATCTACCTGCTATAAATACAAAGAAAGGAGAGTTGGTGCTGAAGAACCCACATCTGCTGCCCAGCTGTTGTCACCTAGCCCTATTCACGCTCCAGTATAGAGCCCCTCCCACATTTTTAATCTATCAACTCCATCCACAGGCATAGTGACAGGATACATCTAATATAGCTACATTTTTTCAAGCATGAGTGCTTATGTATTTAGTTTCTCACTATACTTTGAATGAGAAATAGACACATATCTAAAGGATGGCACAGAAATAATGCTTTTTCTTTGCCAGATTTCATTCTCAGCACACAGCTAACCCACCTTCAATTCAGCCAACATCCCGTTTAACCTGCCTACACAGTATGCTAACTTTGGATATATCTACCATATATGTTGGAGATAAGTATACCTTTGTCACAGAACATAATGTAACCAATATTTAATAACAAAAAAAGAAATATGATTATGATAAATGAAACAAAGATATAAAGCATAAAAATGATCTACCCTTTTCTATTTATAAATGGTGAATATTTTCCTAAATGCAATGAAATCATCACACATACTCCATGTAGTCATACATTCCTAAAAGAAATCTATCACCTTGAGGGGTTTTCCAGGTTGCAGCTATGAGGGAACTCTTCAATATTCTGCGAATAAACCTACAAAAAAGGGGTTTTCCATTCACAAAGGTCCCAAGTACAGTGAAACCAGTGACCACCCAAAGACCTTTTAAGGAACCCATGTTTCTAAGAGCCATTTTTTAAAACCAATCCTATTCATTCTTAGTCCTGAAAAAAAGGGTGTACATATGGGAATTTATGTCCAAGGGGCTTAAGTACTTTCGATCTTTACATGTAGCTGTTAACTGTCGAAGAGTGATACATAATAACATCACCATTCTTTTCATACTTATAATAACTGCTCTCTGCAGGAGGCTCATATTAGCAAAGCTCTAGAGTCCTGATTAGAGACCCAAATTTGTCTTTTGCATCATAATAAATATAGTTCGATGAACAGATGATCCCAGATCCTATATCAGCACTCTTACCCTGAGACACTTAAGCAATGTGGACTCAGGTCTGACTTCCCACAACCCTCTGCTGTAAGCTTTTGGCTCCCAACAGGCTATTGTCCCTGACAGTGTGGGTGACACTTGGCTGACACTAGACAGCTGATAGGCAGCATGACACAGGAGTCTGTTTACTGAATGCAGCAGGAATGCGTGGCTCGTGGTCTGGTGCTAGTCACCTTTTATTCAAAATTAGAAGGCTGATCAATTAAGTCATGTTTGTCCATCTAGCTGTGTGCGTCATACAGTGAAGCTGACTAGCCAGATCTAATGCACTATCACATCACTCATTAACCTTTAATTATGAGAGAATTCTTATGACGGATAGCTTCTTTCATAGGCTGCTGTGGGTGGTTTGATTGTTATCAACCATAGCTCAAGACCTAATAACCTGGCCCAGGTGCATCATCTGACCCTCATAAAATGAGCTGTGATGTGTATAAAACTCTATTTTTACTTTAGAAAATACAAATCAATGTCATATAATAATGCTGCTCAAATCTCACCTGAGGTGAATCCTTGTCTGTGTGTGAGTGAGTGAGTGAGTGAGTGAGTGAGTGAGTGAGGGAGTGAGTGAGGGAGTAAGTGAGTGACAAAGTGAGTGACTGAGTGAGTCAGTGAGTGAGTGAGTAAGTGTGTCTTAGTGTGTGAGAGCCAGAGGCTGGAATAGCTTCTGCACCCAGGTCTGGGAGAGATCAGCCACACTCCCATCTCAGCACAGGTGCAAGGTCACACGTGGAGTACAGAACCATTCTTTGTTCACAACTATGTACTCTCTGAAGTAGCTTATCTCAGCACTGTCCTGAGGAAAGGTTCATACAAATGATAGCAGTTCATGCAGCCCCATTCCAGACTGCCATGTGGATTTCAAGTAGACTCAATAACCCCATCTGATCCTGTTGTTTCACTGGTCTGAACATTGGTGCCTATATGTATGGAGATATCATAGCATAAATGTAAAAGTTAAATGAATATCTATGTTCAGTCAGGATTTATACAGAATGTTCTTAATTTTGTGTATTTGTATTTTCAATGTGCCCTATGTACTGTATATCTCTGAGATGTCAGACTTTAAAATGTAACACTATATTAAAATTTAGTTGTAATTCAGGTCATGACCATTCTGGATTTAAATTGCAGCTTATTTAGCAATACTGTAAACTATGAAAAATTAAGTCGCAGAGGCTCTGACTGTGAAAATCAACAACGCTAGGCTAATATTTGATCTTAGATTTCCTCTGAATTTCTAGAACTTGTTCACAACTGCATGAATACAAGGTGCTTAAATTTACTTTAAATGGGAATTTTACACTACATTAATTAATGCTTAATCCTTTTCTGAATCGTGGTAGATCCAGAATCTATACTTGGAGCATGGGTGGGACCCTGGGGACTGGGCTCTGGAGTTATGAGGCAGCAGTGCTACCCACTGTACCACTCTTTCTGATACTTTTAAACTGGGATTCTGGTTTTAGTAAATCTGATTTCACTTCATATAACAGCTTTGATGAAGTATATAATGCCTTTAATTTTGTGCTCTCTTTTATTCCATAGATGGTACTGTTGGCTCGCTGTGAAGGTCACTGCAGCCACACATCACGTTCCGATCCTCTCATCTCCTTCAGCTCCGTTCTTAAGCAACCATTTAAAAGTACATGCTTCTGTTGCCGCCCACATACCTCCAAACTGAAAGCGGTGCGTCTGCGATGCTCTGGTGGGACTCGAATAACTGCCACCTACCGATACATCCTTGCATGCAGCTGTGAGGAATGCAACTGAATGGGTTTGCCAAGAAGAAGGAAATGGCTAAGGCCCATTTTATATGTGTTTTATTGCTGTCCATATTAAACAAACTATTACATGATTCATTAGCAGTGCTGGTATGGATGGAGATTAAGCCAGCAGCGTAAAAATCAAAGAAAAGAAACATTCACGCATCGGGTGCACCTGGCCCTGGGCTCTGCCAGTTGGTTAATTTCTAATGCATTCCACTGCCTTGATCACAGCATGTGAAAAAGTATGGATGCTGGCAACAACTTTGCAGTTTAGAGGCAATATGAGAGAACTTAGAAGGTACTGTGTCCATCCCGGGCTGGAGACATTCCAACATAAGCGAGAAAAACTCTTGGGAATTGTTCACAGGTTGCAGAGATGCCAGGGTAATATCTCTGTTGCAGATGTTGGACACTGTAATGTCAGTGCTTGGACTATAAGTGAAAAATTGCCATTTAATGTAAGTCTGGTCAAATATACCTAGCATGCACAGTTACGATTATTACATTGAACAGGACTGAGCTGTCAAAGGAATGTTAAAGTTCACAATGACAGAAATGCCCATGGGGCTCCTATGTTAAAATCACAAAAGAATGCTGCATTTCTTTAAGTTAGCATCAGAATTGCATTAGTTTACAATAAGACAGAGCAGCCTTGCCTTCTATTTAAAAAAGTCTTTGTCGTGCTTTACTGTAATTTTACATTTTGTGAAGTTCCACAGAGTTTGTAATTATAAAAAAAAATCTGACAGCTCTGTTGGCTTCACATGTGAACCTAATAAACGACTTCCTTCTGTTTGTAGACACTGCCTGTATAATTCAAGCCATCTTGTTAGACATATTGTAACATTATTTTATGATTTGGGTGAAAACCCTGAATGGTAGACAGAACATTTAATTAAAAACATGATATGCTGTGATTTTCAGTTAGGCCACAAGAACTTATGGCTAATTTGACAGCATGACCCAATGTGGAGGTGATGCTTGTAAATTTTCTTAATTACATTGTTGCTTAAGTTAATGAGGCATTATTATCATAGCCTAACAGAATATGATGTACATAATTGTATTCATTCTCCTGCAAGAGGCCCCATGTGTTCTTATCCTCTGTCGAACAAAGTGAAACATGAAAGATAAATGATTACTGTTACAAACAGAATATTCCCAACAAGTCATCTTTTGAACCAGCCCATCCATATCCATGTCCTTCACAGCTGGCTCTCATTCTGTTGCCCAAAAACTGTCAAAAACAAGTTTTGAGGTAAGTCTGAAAAACATTATGTAAATCAAAAACATATTGCATGCACACAACTGAGTGTTTATTCTCTGTGCAACAAAACATGCCTGATTAAGACCAATGTAGCCATTCAATCCACAAAATACTGCAGTATCCCTTAGATCCTCAATTATAAACACAGCTAATGTATTTTTATTATGAGAAATGGGCAATCTTTCAATTCATATTATTGTGCTCATGGTTGCGATCATCAGTCAGCCAGTCAGTCATTTTCTGTACCGCTTATTCCCAGTTATGGGGTCACGGGGGAGCCGGTGCCCAGCCGGCAACTCTGAG
>JAOVYV010000048.1:12172206-12183208 GCA_025674545.1 Hassar affinis | reverse complement strand
TCTAATGTTTATCAGTACATTACAGAAAATAATGAACTTTATCACAATATGCTAATTTTTTGAGAAGGACCTGTATAGAAGTTCAGTGACTTGCTTATAATAAATGTTTTTATTAAAGTTGAACTTGACTGACTGAGGTTGAGGTACAGACACTGTAAATTTGCTGTTAATTCACCAGAGAAACCAATGACCCATTTTCACGTTAGCACAAGCAGCTGTCTGGACTCAGGGGTTTCTCATGTAGGATTCATTAGAGTCATTAATGTGAGAGGATTACAGCAGGGTTTCTACTTCTCTTCACTTTGCATGTTTATTACAGGCCTTGATATTCTGAATGCATAAAGACAAGTCTAATTGTAGGATAATGAGCCAAATCTCTATAGGAAACATTGAATAACCTGGACCTGACACATGAAACACTGTGGATGAAATTATTAAACCTATTGTACATACATTCAAATTTGAAAAGGTGCATTTTTGAATTAATACTTTTTTCTTTCAAACTTACAATTGTCTTTAGGGGATCTTGAATCAGGATTCTTTGTTGGCTTTCTATGAACTACTTAATTCAATAAATGTCAAACTCAAATTTTGCCTGGGCCATGTCAGCATTTTTGTGACATCCTTGAAAGGTTGAATAATATATGCTATATATAATATATACTGATCAGTTAAGACCTTAAAACCACATGGCTACTATTTGTGCAGGTTCCCCTATGCAAAAAAAAATCTGTCTAGTTGAGGCACCAATTGAGTTGAGGCAGATCCTTTAGTCCAGTAAGTTGCAGGGTGGGGGCTTCATGGATCAGACTTGTTTGTTCAGCACATCCCCATTGTTCTGCTGAAAGAAGCTACTGCCATTAAAGTATACCATTGCCATGAATAGGTGTACTTGGTCTGCAACAATATTTAGGTAGGTGGTACATGGCAATGTAACATCCATATGAATGCCAGGACCCAAGGCTTCCCAGCAGAACAATGGCCAGTACATCACACTGCTTCTGCCAGCTTGCCTTCTTCCCATAGTGCATCCTACTGCCATCTCTTCCCATGGTAATCTACACACACACCCAGCCATCCAAATGATGTAAATGAAAACGTGATTCATCAGACTTGGCCACCTTGCAATTCTTGCATCGTCCAGTTCTTATGTTCACATGCCCACTTTAGGTGCTTTCAGGTTGCACAGGGGTCAGCACGGGTACTCTCACAAGTGTGTGGCTATGTAGCCCCATACACAGCAAGCTGTGATACACTGTGTGTTCTGACACCTTTCTATCATAGCCATCATAAACTTTTTCAGCAATTTGTGCTACAGAAGCTTTTCTGTGGGATTGGAACAGATGGGCTAGTCTTTACTTCACATGCACATCAGTGAGGCGTTGGTGTCCATGACCCTGTTGCCAGATCCCTGGTTACGGTTACCCATTGTTCCTGCTTAGAACACATAAAATTTTTCAAACTGACTGTTCACATTCTGCCTAATATATCCCAAAGGTCCCACTGTAACAAAATTATCAGTGTTATTCACTTCAGGTCAGTGGTTTTAATCTGCTGGTGTTGTGTATGTATTAAGAAAGGCTGTCAATAATATAAAACCTCCTGATACTTTTACATTCGCATGTATGACATTTAACAGATGCTCTTATCCAGAGGGACTTACAAACATGCTTAGTCATTAACTTGGAATATCCAAAGCTAGTGCTGGTAGCTCTGAAGTCAAAGTACTCTGAGCTATGATACTGATAGAAAAACCTTCTGGTAGACCCACTTAAATTTAATCCTCTCCTATTTGAGATGGCACATGACTTCCCTGATCCAGTGACTGAATGTCAATGAAGCAGGATTGTTCCACTTAAACAAGATCATTCACCTGGCAAAGAAAGAGCCTATGAGCAAAATCGCATTTTCCCCTTACCAAGAGGGATGTCTTCCAGATCCACACCAAACAATGCAGAGAGTGGAGACGCCTTTCCAAATATCTTAGAGATGGTTGAAACTGGTTTGCCAGAATGCAAACAGCTTAGGACATGTCCAAAACATGTGCAGCAGAGAGACTGGGGCCAGCTAGTGTCAATCACATGTGGGGTCTATGCTGGAGTTTGTCTAACTAAGTCTAACTTTAGTCCAATAAAGACAATGTACAATTTTAAATTCATGACAGCAAGCTTTAGACATACTGAAGAAGAGAAAACTCCCTGTAGTATTTAATGCTAAGTGACTTCTGATATTGGTTCATCTAAGTCTCCCAGTTACTTTTAAAGAGGTCTAAAGGTGTTGAATTGTATTTTTGAGTAGTTTGTAAATACCTTTAAAACTTATAACTAAAAACATAGTCTAGCAGAGAAGTGGGAGGGTGTAATGGAAAGCAATCCAGATTTGAGACTAGGAAGTTGCAAGTACCTATAAAAGTGTGATAGTTATTTCATCTACAATTCATCTAAACTAACTGTTGCACTTTCTTGGACTGTTTTTGGTAAGTACTGAGGACATACTGGGGACACCCCACAACACCTGCTTTTTTGGAGATGTTCTGACCCAGTAGTATAGCCATCCAAATTTGGCCCTTGTCAAAGTTGCTCATATCCTTATGTTATTCACTGCCTAATAAAGTCCACACTTTTCCACACCTTGGCAGAAGACTTTGTTATAAGATAATCGATGTTATTCACGTCACCTGTCATTGGTTTTAATGTTATGGCTGATGGTTTTCCATTTTCTCAGTTCCACTTACCATATAGCTGCACTTCCTCTACATACTTGGTTAGTCCCCTTTACTCTGTTCTCTAATGGTCAGGATCCCCACAGGACCAGCACAGATCAGGTACTATTTGGGTGGTGGATCAATCTCAGCACTGCAGTGACACTGATATGGTGGTGGTGCCTTAGTGTGTGTTGTACTGGTGTGAGTGGGTCAGACACAGCAGTGCTGCTGGAGTTTTTAAAATAGTCCACCAACCAAAAATGTCCAGTCACCAGCATCCTGTAGGCAGCATTGTGTGAGCACTGATGAAGGATTAGAGGATGACTAACACAAACTGTGCAACAACAGATGAGCTACTGTCTCTGACACATATACTATAAAAGTATTCACTCACCCATCCAAATCATTGAATTCAGGTATTCCAAACACTTCCATGGCCACAGGTGCATAAAATCAAGCACCTAGTCAGACTGCTTCTACAAACATTTGTGAAAGAATGGGCTCTCAGGAGCTCAGTGAATTCCAGCGTGGTACCATGATAGGATGCCACCAGTGCAACAAGTCCAGTTGTGAAATTTCCTTGCTACTAAATATTCCACAGTCAACTGTCAGTGGTATTATAACACAGTGGAAGTGATTGGGAATGACAGCAACTCAGCCACAAAGTGGTAGGCCACGTAAAATGACAGAGAGGGGTCAGCAGATGCTGAAGAGCATAGTGCGCGGAGATCGCCAACTTTCTGCAGAGTCAATCACTACAGACCTCCAAACTTCATGTGGCCTTCAGATTAGCTCAAGAACAGTGCTTAGAGAACTTCATGGAATGGGTTTCCATGGCCGAGCAGCTGCATCCAAGCCTTAAATCACCAAGTACAATGCAAAGTGTCGGATGCAGTAATGTAAAGCACGCTGTCACTGGACTCTAGAGCAGTGAAGACGAGTTCTCTGGAGTGATGAATCATGCTTCTCCATCTGGCAATCTGATGGATGAGTCCGGATTTGGCGGTTGCCAGGAGAATGGTACTTGTCTGACTGCACTGTGCCAAGTGTAAAGTTTGGTGGAAGGGGGATTATGGTGTGGGGTTGTTTTTTTAGAGTTAGGCTCCACCCCTTATTTCCAGTGAAAGGAACTCTACCAAGAGATTTTGGGCAATTTCATGCTGCCAACTTTGTGGAAACAGTCTGGGGATAGCCCCTTCCTGTTCCAACATGACTGTGCATAAAGACATGGATGAGTGAGTTTGGTATGAAAGAACTTGACTGGCCAACACAGTGTCCTGACCTCAACCTGATAGAACACCCTTTAGATGAATTAGAGCAGAGACTGTGAGCCAGGCCTTCTTGTCCAACATCAGTGTCTGACCTCACAAATGCACTTCTGGAAGAATGGTCAAAAGTTCCCATAAACACACTCCTAAACCTTGTGGACAGCCTTCCCAGAGGAAGTCAAGCTGTTATAGCTGCAAAGGGTGGGCCAACATCATATTAAATCCTATGGATTAAGAATGGCATGTCACTCAAGTTTATATTTTGGCAATATAGTACATTTCCTCTTCCCATTTAAATTAATTTCTGAATATGCAAGTGCTTGCAAATGGAAAATGGAGTGCACGAATATACAATGGTTCATGTTAACTACCTTTTGGACATTTAAAACAAAAAACAAAAAAGGCTGCTGCTCATCAGTTAAGCAGTGTGAGATGTGTTTGCACATGCTGTGCAATGTTAGTCCCTACATTAGGGATCTACAGTCAATTCTGGATAGTGTTAAAATGTTTAGCAGTAATGTAGGCCAACTGTGGGCAGTTTCACTTTTTTTCCATGTGATCATGTGGACTTACATGTACTTTTTGAACATCCCACTGCAGTTCTGCTTCCCCTTTGCTATTATCATAACCTCCACTGTGGGAAGGCTTTCCAACAGATGTTGAAGCGTGGCTGTGAGGGCTGTGTGGGTTTCAGAGCATTAGTGAGATCGGGGACTGGTGTAGGATGAGGAGGTCTGGGGTGCAGTCAGTGTTGAGGTGTTCTGTGGGTTGACGTCTGGGATCTGGGATATGGGTATAATGCTCATGTGAATAAACATTTAGCCATATAGTGTGTATTGTGTATTCTTAATTCTGACTGTATTTGTCCTACAGTCTTTATGCTTGCATTTTATTTGTACAGTGTGGTTATTACCAAACTGTTAACTGCTGTTAATGGGTTTTTCTTAAAAAAATATTTGAACTGTTTTGCGGTTAAGTTTGTTTGTGTCATATATCATACACCCACTGGTTTAAAGTCTATCCAGTAAACCCGAACATTGCCGAAATTCCTCAGAAGACGAACGCGCTCTTAGATACCCTCATTACCCGCTGACGTCCTGCGAGTAACTGACGTTTGGAAACTGTGCTTCGTAGAGCAGCTCAGTCGCCATTGCGGCTCACGCTTTCCACGTTTTCCACCTTAGTATTTCCGGAACACGACCTGCTCAGTCGGAGCCATTGTGGCGCTTGGCACTCCAGTTTCGTAACCTTGAGAGGGCGGAGCCTGGGTTTTGTGGAAGCAGAAAGAGGAGAGGAGCGGCAGGGCAGAGCGGAGCGGAGAGGGCTGGAGCCGCCGTGGAAAAAAAAAACCGAGGGACAGACAGCGAGTCCCGTGTTATAGCGGAAGCTATGAGCGCGGATACGCGGAGCGTCTCCATGCCATGAATATTGTCACTTTGCTGCAATTTTGGCATCAGAGCGACTTGTTCGTGTTCAGGCGAGTCGGAGAGTAGTTTTGTGGCGGTTTGGAAGGACACCCAGCTCGACTGAAACACTTGAAGGGAGGAACGGCGGGGAGCTGTACATGTGGCGAGTTGTTTATAAAGCTGAGAAAGCCTGAACCCGACCGCGAGTTTGTTGTAAGCGCCGGATTAATTAAAGGGAGTCGGGAAACAAGCGGAAGGTGGGGCAGAAGAGTGAGAGCTGAGCGGGCTGAGCCTTTGCACTCTGTCCGCCCCTTCTCTCTATCCTTCGCGGACATTTTTTTCCAGAGAAGAATAAGAAAAACAGCAAGATATTTTTTCCGCTCGCTGGAATTTGGGAGCGTTCACAGGCGCCCGCGATTCCGGCTCCCGGGCAGCTCGTGCACTTCAGAGTGTGATCTTTCCCGCCGTGGACGCATTTCGGGCAGGAAATTGTCCCGTCTGGTTGCAGGACCATGGCCGACGACGACGTCCTCTTCGAAGACGTTTACGAGCTGTGTGAGGTCATTGGGAAGTAAGTGTCAGGTTGAGGATTTGTTGCACCCCCGCTCAGTTTACCTGTGTGGAGCAGGAATGATGTTTTGTGCATGAGTTTAGGATTGTGGGTGCAACTGTCTCATGTCTGCACTCTGAGACACGCAGGTAGCTCTCCACAGCTTTTAATGAACTGCACTTTTCCTTGTCGTGGCTGTGCTTCTATGAATATGTTCATCTTTTGTACCTTTTAGTAGGTGTCTTTCACCTGGAACCATGAACATAGAGTTAAAGGAGTATAATGCACCTTCCCAGGTAAAGGATGCACTCTCGCTCTCAGTAAGGCTCAGGTCACTGAGGATCCGCAGCCTGTCCTGGGAATACTGGGCACCTGGCGGGAATACGTCCTGTCTGGGATGCCAGTTCATCACAAGGCATCGTAGGCACACACACACATTCACACGCTCATACACACCTACAGGCAGACTTAGAATGACTGGCTTGTTTTTGGTTGATAGAAGGAAACCTGAGAATCTGAAGGAAATCTGGACTCTACTGGCTGGGCTATACTGTTGCCCATGACATATAGGATGGTACCACCGCAGGGGCAAAGGAACAGTGCAGGTGTGGTTGTTTTATGTCTAAAAGTTCCACGCTGTAAATCTGTTGAAAGTGTAAACACGTGGATTTCTGTGCCTCCTGTTCCTCCTGACCTGTGATCTGTGCCCATCATACATTATACTGGAACAGGAAGTGCTTGCATGCATTTCTGTTTAAGTTCACATTGGCATCCTTTCTGTCATCAGAGTTGCAGGAGCATAGGTACTTTGTAATGGTTTAGAGATAACTGTGTCAGAGATTCGTGTTTAGCTAATCTGTGGTACAAGTTTGGTGACTCTGGGAAGTTTTGTGACTCAAGGGTGGGTCCACGCATGTAGCAGCAGGCTCAGAAGGCTATAGACCTCACAGGGAAACCATGCATTGCTTGGAAAGACATGTGGACCTTGGCGGTAAGTCAGGCATTTGTAAGAAATATAAAAGGTATTGCATATTATGGAATGCTGTTCTCTGTAACGCAGTGTCTGCTCTGTCATTCAGAAGTACTGATTGCGACGAGCCATACGAAACACTTAAAGCTGCAGTAAGTAGCTTTTTTTTGGTCATGTTTGCTAAAACTGTCACTATGTCCTGAGAATAGTACATGAGACAGATGTTTTGTGGGAAATAAATCAAGCTCCTTTGGCTCCTCATGGCAGGGCAAGGATCCCGATCAGAGCAGTCAGTCAGAGCCAGGAGGAGTGTCTGACGGAGTGTCGGTCACTGTACAGACACTGTGGGCAGCAGTCCTCCTCCCTCCTCTCTCCCCCATGCATGCACTCCAGCTCAGGATAAACAATACCAGTAAATTGAAATAGGCAACAGAGAACGCAGCAACGATGAGCAAATGGAAGAAAACCAGTGAAGATGAAAAACAAGATGAAAAGAAATATTTAGACTCAGAGAGTCAGAGAAAAACAAATAGCAGTAAATATCAGTGTGGCTTTTCAGAGGTGAAAGGAGCTACTGGACCTGAAAGGATTTAGCATCAAGCGTCAGGTCAGCCACATTTCTGCTTGACAGGTAATTACCCCTACATGATTCATATTTTAGTTGAGATTTGGAAAAAAAATACCAAACCTAAGAAGGTTACAGTAACATGCCATAATGCATATCTCACGTTACTGCGATGCTGCATACGCTCTAACGATTGTTTCCGATGCTAAGGCTACCGGTTAGTATTGCTTTATTTGAAAGTTGCTGAGAATATCGTTGTGAATTCCCCAGGCAGTCGTATCAGTTTGGTGTTTGTCCCGATATTTATGTATGCCTCTGCTCTCACGGCTAAATGTTCTCATAAATGTTTCACTGCTTATTTTGCTCTATTCATGACACTTTCTGTTGTCAGACAAACATCTAAGGTTCTTTCACTGAGTAGAACTTGCTCTAGATTATTTTTCATGTTGAAAATAATTATTTTCGTGTGTGTATGAAAGGGAGTGCGAGAGACTTGGCATTGCCAGAATAATCCGGACTTGGAGTGTGTGTCCACACTGACGCCCTCATACCGTTTTACCTGCTCATAAACTTGTTGCATCTTTCTTCAGGTAAAGTTTTTGAGGTTATTAACAGTGTGTGTCTGTGTGTTAATTTAGACTGTGCAAATTGTTAATATAGGGCAGGAAGCCAAGATGATGGTGCAGTAATGCAGTAATTTATCTTGCTTTGCCATATTTATTTTGTTGTCAGAACATTACATGCTGTATTGTGTGTGTATATGAATGGGAAGCTGTGTTAGGTTTTAATCCGGTGCCGATGAAGGTGGTACGTTATTAGCTTGCGTTTCTGTGATTCTTTATTGTACAGGATTTGTCAGTTAACTGAAGATTTTAATGCTTGTGAACTTACTAATGTCAATCAGACTTGGCCTGTGAAGTAGAGAGAACCCCGTGTTTCCCATACAGACCTCTCATGCTAAAACGGTCTCCACACACGCAGGGTGCATCTGTATCCTATCCGGCACATCATCATGACCCAGAAAGTGCTGCTATGAGTGCAGGCTGTTTGTTACACACCTAAAATTGAGCAGCATCTACATTGGTTCAGTTTGAGAATTTAGTGCTTAGTTCTCCTTGGTTTGATTAAAAGCATCCACATTAATGCTTCTTTAAGTTCTTCTTAAGCAAAAGGCACCCATTTAGGTCTTTTTTTGTGGACCAGAACCTACCTAATCGTAGGTGTATTTAACACAGCATCAAGTCAGCCCTTTGCTTACTCTGTTTTTACAGTTTTATACAGCTGGCCTGTGTTTTCACTTTAGTTTTTGAATACAGATTCTAATCACTTTTTTTTCTCAGAACATCTATTTCAGTGAGCGCCATCAAAATGTCAAGCCATTAATCTGGCAAATGTTTTGATTAGTCAGGGCAGCAGTAATATTCTACAGCTTGTGTGGCACAAAAATTAAATTGTGTCAAAAGCAAACGGCGTTGTCGGGAGCAATGAATACGAGGCAATATTTCTGTTTGTTTGAAAACAATACCTTGAAATGTGCCCTTATTTGTCATAGTGTAGAAATGAATACGAATGTAAGTGCTTAGAACAAATCTGCATCTGATTTATAAAACATCGAAATAACGAATCGGCTTCAGCTGCGTGGAAACAAGCCCCTTGCCCGTCGCTCCTTCTTTACATGTTATATGCATTCTTCAAGCTCAGTTTACCTTCATATATATTTAATGTACATGACATACAACCTAAATTTTGCCAGTGAAAAGAAAAGCATTCAGCAGGCTATGGAGATCTGAGCAACATGCACTTATTATTCAATTAAAGGACTAATAAAGTGATAACGGTCCACATCTGCTCATTCACATTTACAAATTATATGCAACATTAATTGCCATTATCTATATTTCATACTGTGGTTCCATTTGTGTTTATTAATATTATTTGTTTGCTTGTGGTTATTGTTTATTTATTTTGTTGTCAGTGTACTTCCTATATTTAATGACTACACTGATGTTCTTTTTTTATTACTTAACTACAAATCAAGTTTTACCTACAGTAATTTTTCAGGTTGTTAAATTGTTATGCACAAATTTGATTTAAAGATACACATGAAGAAACTGTTGGTTGAATAACGTTGATGAATAAATGTCGTCATCTTGTTGTCCTGAAATCCAAACCTTAGGAATGGTGCGAAGCCGCTGTTTTGCTCTAGTAGTGTGCGACTGATGCTGGAGTACATCACAGGCTGAGGGCTTTTTTGCTGATTTATGGATGAGTCAGTGAAGGCTGAGGCTCAGCTCTGGGTGATTTCACCCCAGTTACTTTTAAACTAGATTAATCTAAGAAAATTCCTATTTTGAGTAGTGTTGATTTTACAGTTTTGGATTTTACAGGGTTTGCTATTGAACAGGACCCAGGAACTGAGACGCTCCATTTGCAATGTCACCTAGGTGTGACACACAGGCCTGTTTACAAAGCATGGTCGTTCTGTGACACGCAGTAAGGAGAACCTTACATTACGCTCATATGGCTGCCTGCAGGCTCGTCCCTGGCGAGTCAAAACAAGCAGGTCTGGATTTAACTGAACTCTTTATTATTAGATTGCATTATTTTCCAAAGGGAATTGTCCCACCAGTCACCATCGTTTAACACGCGTCACTGACACAGAATGAAGGAAATCACTGCTGGTGTCAGAATTAAAATGCAAAACCGAGTGTGTCGGCATGAATGTACAGGGTGTAAGGAAAGCTGACTTGGCTGTGAACATTGACTCGATATATATATATATATACACACACCGAGAGAGAGAGAGAACTGATAACTAAAAGTGTTGAACAATTCAGAACAGTCTTGGCACCTTTTGCCTTGATAACAGCTTTTCAGCTGCTTGCCTTTCTCTCAGCTTGCTTCCTCAGGTAATCACCTGGGAGGATTTTCCAACTGTTTTCAAGGAGTTCCTGCATATGCTGAACACTTGTTTGCTGCTTTTACATTTTAAAGATTTAATTAGGCATGTCACTATCTGACTGGTGGTGTACATTATTTAATTTTAATGTAATTTTTTTCTAATATTTAAATATACAGCCCAAAGTGTCAAATCTCGCCAATAAAAAAGGGTAAGGAAAACAAACACCTGTATTCCACTTAATATTTGTATCCCCCTGTACCCAGCCTTCCTGGAGCTGGATATTTTTTTTTTTTGTCGCACTGAATGGAAATAATGTGGTCAGTAGGAGTGTGTCTCTAGCTTTGATTTGTAAATAAGAGACATTAATTCCTTGGAGAATGCTAGGCGGTGACGAGCATGACTTCTTGACACTGTTGACTCCTTATTGCTTTGGGTGACACAGGACGCTCATCATTACGCTCAGTGTTTTATTTCAGATGGATGCTTCATTATGAGTTCTCTCAAACCGATGCGTCTTATTACACGTTTTGCGTCGTAACTCTTTTAACTCTCCGTATATATGTATATATATATATATATATACACTCCTGATCAAAATCTTAAGACCAGCTAAAAAATTGGAAGAATTTGCATTTTG
>JAOVYV010000048.1:12136232-12146465 GCA_025674545.1 Hassar affinis | reverse complement strand
AGGGTTGGTTCCTGCCCTTGCGCTCAGAGTTGCCGGCTGGGCACCAGCTCCCCCGTGACCCCGTAACTGGGAATAAGTGGTACAGAAAATGACTGACTGACTGACTGACATTTTTGGGTTTTTTTTTTTGTAAAGCTGCTTTGGGACAATGTCCTTTTTTAAAAGCACTTTAGAAATAAAACACGGTCAGAAACATTTCAATAGAAAATAGAACCCTAAGCCACATCTTGATGCAGTAATAATTCTGCTATGTTGAAAATGCATCGTGTCAAGACACCGTATCGAACACAGTATCGTGGTGTGAGGACAGGGATAGAGAGCGATAGAGCAGAGGGATACAATCATTTGTGTTAGGTGGCTCGGAGAAAAGACGGCCACCGCGCTCGGGTTCTTATCACACGCTTTACACCATCAGCATCTTACTGAGAGGAACCAAGCCCTGTTCCAGAGGCAAAGGTCAAACCTTCACATTAACCGGCTGACAACTAAAAGGGCAAAGCCTGTAGAGTGCATCCGCTTTCTCCGTCCCAGACAGCATAACGTCTTTCATTCTTTAGCACACCCACTAGAGCTGGTGACGACGTCATGTATGAAACAAGGTCACTATTCAGACATGAGTGTGACTGAAGAACGTCACAGTGCTGTAGGTGCTCCAGTAGCCAGCAGAAGAAGCTTATTACTAAACAAAGGAAGCCTGTCAAGAGGTTCCTGCGCAGTATTAGATTTCCACTGATGCTGCCATTGTCTTTTCTGTTCACCAGCCAGAATATTGATTGTGTGAGAACGGATGGATTTAAAGAATTTAGAAGAGGAAACCTGCTACTACAGAATACAGTTCAAACTCATTTTTAAACAGTGTACACTACTATTGGAAGTGTGTGTGTGTGGCAGGATATTATGAATGTTCAGAGGCGAATTCCAGTAAACTATAGGTTTATGGCAGCATAGACTTGTAAATCCAGCCTTGAAATGTTTATGTCTGGGAAGTCAAGCTATTCATTTATTTTTAATAACTGCATTGTAATGCACTCAGGATTTGTTTTTAATCCAATCGGGATATTTCTTTCTTAACTGTACAACTCTCTGGCTCTTTTCTCTGGATCTCCCTCGCTAAATAAACTGCAGAGTGTTGGGTAACAACCGATTATTCTCTAGGCTTTCTCCTTTTGAAGTTTGCCCAACAGCCCTGCAAGCTTATTTCAGGCAGACGCATTTGGTCAGCCATTTGCCAGCTCAGGCTTCTAAAAACCTTAATAAAATTGCTCTGAAGCCTAGCAAACCTTTCTTTTCCCTTACACTGAGCTTGAAAGATTTTTACACCTCAAGTGCCCTATTTACTAGTGAGCTGCTATGAAGCATTAAAGAGACGTTTGCTAAACCACAGGGCATGGATTTAATTAGTATGCTCTTAGTACCCACAAACAGGATCTGGCAATTTCATGATATCTCTTATGCTATGATTCACTATCAAAGACCTATAACATCAAATGCGACTCACTGCGCATTTGATTTACACTCATAGTTTCCATTATTGCATTCCTTTCTTCCCTTTGCTTAGCTCATGGTTTTCTGTAGATGGTAAATAAATCTCTGAACACCACTGCTCGAAAGCCAAAGTAAATATAATGTATTGCAAAGACATTTGCTATGCATAATATATATTATGATGTATTATTTGTATGTAGCTCAGCCTGCAATGAATTTAAAATAAAGCTCGTCATTGATGAACAATGGAAGTGATTATCTTTAAATAGATGAATGAGGATTGAAAACCAGGCATCACTGAGGGAAAGGGCTGAGGCACGAATTCATCCATGAGGAGGATGTAGCACGGAAACAGAAGGTGCAGTGGTTACTGCGGGTTTATAGTGCAGGTAGAGACTGTAGCGGTGTTCCAGATAATGACCCACACTGCCTCTGTGGAAGCATGGATGCAATCCATTGCAATCTGGCAACCGGAGTCATAGTTGGAGAGGCAGGCAGGTGAGAGTGTGCACCTGCAATTCCTGATTCCATCATTATTTTCTCTGTTCCCAGTAATTACCATGGGGATAAGGATAAGAGAAAGATGGGAGAGAGCAGGGATCAGTGAGCCGCAGACGGCTGGTGAGGGTGTATGCCCAGAGACGGACACTAAAGAAAGCGTGCTGGAAAGTGACAGGTTTTTGTTGTAAGAAAGGTTGCTGTGTTGAAGTAAAGAGAACGGTCAGTGCCACTTCCTGTCAGTGTCATGGCTCGAGGTTACAGCATCTTAACCCCGTAGTAAGCACAGAGGGAAGCACAGCTTCACACCTCGTATCAAAGTTCAGCGTTAATGGTCTCGTGGGAAAGAGCAATAACAGGGACCATTAACACGTATGCAAATAAGGTGGTTAATTGTTTTGTCGCTATAAAGATGACAGAATTTAAGTGGAAATTTTTATACACCTAAATGTGCATGATTTATTCACATAACTGAGATCAGAGCACTTGTGGTGTAATAATTTATATGAAATGGGATCTCTATCTCTCTATCTCTCTTTCTAGTTCTCTGTCTCTCTCTTCAGGCTCCCTCTATTTTTCAGACATTTTCTCACCAGCTTCTTGATCAACATGAGCAAATTTTGTGAACTGTTTATGTGCTAAGAATAGAGGACCGAACCAACGTTTAAGGGCATTCTTTTAATTAGCGTTTAATTTCTGGAATGTTTTTACACTGTCTCTTTTCCAACCTTTTGAAAATGTTAATACACACTTGAAAAGACCAGTGTTCCTTTGAAAGCCACTCTCCTGTTATTGCAGTACCCCTAAGGGGGAGTGTTATTGAGAGGAATTCTGACAAATGAAAGCATCGGAGCAGGGTAAATGGAAAAAGCAATAACCAAATTATGGCCATAAATTAGGTGAGAGTCTGACTGGTGAGAAAGCATTGTGACAGAAGGAGGAGGAGGCGCAGTGTAGTTTGTTAAGAGATAAATGGTTACAAGCTAGAAGCTGAATTTAGACTGTGATTTGGATTTGCAGTAAATCAACAAAGCGTTTCCTCATCCATCAGGACTTTAGTGTGTGTGTTGTGGAGGCCTGGCATCACTGCAGTCAGTCCTGTTCAGCCATCGTCTGCTTGCCTTTTGTCTCTGTGTCAGTTTCCAGAGCGAGACAGACTGAACTGTGCGTTGTTCTGTCTTTGTGTAATTCTGACCTTTTGTCATGTTCCTAGCAAAGCAGCTGTAACCCTGAAGGGTGAGAGAAATCCACAGAGCAAATGGTTTTACTCCTGTTAATCCAGACCCCGTTTGGAAACAGTAAAGAGAACAGCATGTTTTGGTGGCTGGCAGGTCAGAAATCAGAGTGGCAGAATCAGTCAGCTGTGTTTCTGATAGTGTGCAGCATAGTGCAGATGCACCAGCTTACACACAGGCCTTCTCCTCAGATCATGATGGGCACGTTCTTCACTCAACCAAAATCGAGTCTGATTGCTTTTCCGCTTCATTAGATTTAATAATGAAATTGGGCTAATTAGTTATGTCTTTTTTTCCCCTTCACCTCAACTGCCATCTCAAGCATGAAACTCATTAAACATGCTATTGGCAATATTGAAACAATTTTTTTCTTTTTTTATAATTGCTAGACTGGATTCCTTTATATTATACACACTTTATTTGTTTGTCTACACCCTATTCAGGCCTCAGGCTTGTGAGTTTCTTACGGCAGTCTTCCCCTTACTGAGCACTTCTTAAGTAGGATGATCCCTATGACCTCATTGTTCACTGAACCATATGTGGGAAGGACTTAGTGAAGAGAAATTAAACAGGATCATTATATAAGGAATAAAAATGCAAGGGAGCTGTGCTTTAGGAAAATAATCCACTGAGGTGGTAAAAGATCTCAACAGCACATTTTAAAGTGTTTAATTCCTTTAGTACTACTGCAATTTTCTAGGGGTTACTTTTTTATTTATTAAAGAACAGCTTTTTGTCTTTATTTGTTTATAATAATGTTTAATGTTGTAGAACGTATGCAAAACAAGTGAGTTCTTGTTAAACAGGTTATGGAAGCTGTATACTGTCCATCCCTCACCAACCTCTCTTTTTCCCCCATTTTCTTAAAATTAATTAAAAAAACGCAGGTTGTCAGGTTACTAATAATCTATCCTAAAGAATTTTTGTGTCAGAAGACTTGAATGAACTTGAACTTGAACTTGAAGTCTGTTTATGTGGAAGGTTTGCTATACATCCCTGTGTAATTTGCTATATTTACCATAGTGTGGTTACTACAGCATATTAGAACCAGCGCATTAATGTGACCCTTACAACCGTTAATTAATTAATCAACAGTTTTCTTGATTCTGACCAATCAGAATCAGCAGTGCAGAGGTATAAGTAGTGTTAGTCGCTGTGCTGAATATGGATTTGAGGATGAACTCTGGTTGCGCTGCTTAGTAAGAAGGAGAGCGTGGCTTTGTGTTCTTAATAAATCCTCCTCCCACTTCCTCAGACTTTTATTTAATGTCGACGCAGGAGTTCTTGTTCCCTGACTCTCATTAAGGTTTATAATCTGCTATTTCTTAGGCAAAATTCTGATCATCCGCCAGATTCCCTCATATTAATATGCATACAGATGTGGACACATTCGGAGTGTCATCCAATTAAGTGCTCCATGTCAGAGGACAGTCTGTCAGTCTGGGTATAATTAGACTAATTAAATACCAATAATTATTAGGGGGTTTTTTATACAAGGTAAGGGAGGTTTAGGGTTACTTTTGTTGCCTAAATGAACTCAATAAAGCATTATTCATGGCCATCATTCATGTTTTTTTTTTCCATTCACAGTGCCTGTTTGACCTCTGAGCATTTAACCAGTGTGTATCCTGGCCTGCTTATGAAGCTGAATCTGGGTAATTTTAGTTTTTTGCTGGACTGTAACTTACATTTTACCTTCAGCCAAAGCCACTAGTGCCACGCCTATGAGAGGCATGTTTAAGTAAGCTCTTACTTTATAAAAACACTGAAATTAAAGCGCGGAGGCAAAAGTCAGGCCGTCATAAAAACAGCCCCATCAAACCCCCGCTCCTGTGAAGCAAACACTTCCAAGGTTTTCCTTCACGGCCTCGCTGTACACGTACGCGCAGACTGGAATTTGGATTTCCACAGCAGCCTGGCCATGGCTCAGCAACTCTTTCTCTCAAAGTGCGTTTGAAATCCTAACCACCAGGCTATTTCTGCTCCACCCCAATAAATGCTGAAATTTCACATTGACCTTTTGCCAGAATCTCACATTCATGCAGCTGTTAAAACAGGATTGTTTGCACTACACATTTATCTAGTGTTTGACTGTTTGACTGCTGTTTTTGCAAAGCGTGTGTGTAGCCTGCACAGCCCTCCACTTCTTCAGTGATACGCTGTGATGCTGACTTTTCCATGACCTGTTTGTAATGTATAAAAGAACAAAAATGATGTGTTATCCATATTGTGCAGCCTTACAGAGATTTGGCGAGGTGAATTCCACACTGGATTTAATTTCAGACAGCAGGCTAAAGCTAGGTTTATACATGACGCATTGCAACTGGCACCAGGGTGTGCACGCCAAAAACGGCGCAATCTCGGCGCTTCCGTCCCTGTGCATTGGCCCCGTGTGCTGAATTTGTTTTGTAGCTTGGCGCACGCTGTGCACTTCACCGTACAGCAGCTCTCTCAGAGCAGGTATATCTCTACAGGCATTTCTGTGATACATCTGTTAGAGATTTGAGAGATAACAACATAGGTAGGTGTGGTTAGGGAAAATTCACCTAACCACAAGTCAGAAGTAAAAATTCAGTTATGCTAGGCGTTGGTTGAAGCAGCGAAATAATAGCCAAAATAAACACCATTTACCCACCAGTGTTTGTACTGTACACCTTGTAACTGACTTGCATTCTCTCCTTAAGGAACAGAGATGTGCTCTTGGTGCTCTTGCAATATCCATCCATCCATTATCTTAACGGCTTATTCCTCTTCAGGGTCACGGGAAACACACAGGAAGCACACACATGCACACACGTACACACACTCATGCACTTGTACACACAAACACTTGGGGCACATTTTAGAGATACCAGTTAACCTAATATGCATTTTATTAGTCTTTGGACTGTGGGAAGAAACCGGAGTAAACCCACACGGACACAGGGAGGACCCAGATCACTCCACCCAGGGTTTGAACCCAGGACCTTCTGCTCTTGCAATATATTTTCCAAATTAAAAACATATTATGTAAGTCATGTGTCCATGTTTTTGTGTCCCAGGTGTGAACACCTGGCATTAATATGCGTCCTGGGAGAACGGATCGTAAATTCTTAGCTCTGAGAATTCACAGGGGTCAAATGCATGAACGGGGTCAAATGCATTTTAAAGATGCGCTGTGATCCGATCACTCAAACTGCATTCTGAGGTGCTCTGTAAAGCATACAGACACATTTGTAGTGTGAACACGACTGCGTCTCGGTGCATCCCAAACCCAGCAGTGCCTGATCAACTGTCTCGTTGCCCTAGCTGGAAATGATGTAATCACTGCGAGACTATTTGAATATCTGCTAATATTTAATATATAACTGAGTGTCATAGACTAATAGATAAAAAAATAATTGCAGAGATTCATTCTTGTCTCATGTCTCCTTTATTTATATGTTTTGTTAGCAGACCATCCGGTTAAAACATTTGAAACGGTTCATACAGGCACTTGAGCGGTGACACACGGGACATTTCTGCCTGAAAATAAAAGCACTAGAAGACATGGCAACCTTTCACATCCAGAGGAAACCATGCATGAAATCCGATCACAAGTGGCCATGGAAGACGCATTCATGATGCCGGGTGTGAACGCATCTCCGCTGTCCACTTGCAATCTGATCACCCAGTGTGATGTTACTCTGATTCCGTTAACTCCTGATGTTTTATATATATTCACCATGAAGTGTATCCATACTGAATTGATTTGCAATTTGGTAAACGTTAGCAATTCGTAATGCTGATCCCTAAAGTACCATGTGCTCGTGCTGTGGAATAAACGAGAGCATCTGGAAGATCTGTATTTAGATAAATGATGTAGAGGAAAAGGGCTTTTATACTGTGTTTACATGTATAGCACGGGATTAAACACAGTTATTTTACGTTTATAGTAATTATTTCTTACGTAATCTTGAGGTCAGGTGTGTGTGTGTGTGTGTTTGAGTGTGTGTGTGTGTTTGAGTGACCACTGGTGTTTTGCTATGCTTCCCTGCAGAGCTTTTACTTATTCATGGTTTATGTGTGGGTGGTGTGCAGCACTTTGGCATTTGTCATTCATACTATTTATCCAGCATGAAACATCAAATGGCAACACAGCAACCAGCAGCAACACTTACTCTTCTGGTTTTATCACCCAAATGAGGACGGGTTCCCTCTTGAGTCTGGTTCCTCTCAAAGTTTCTTCCTCTTATCATTGAGGGAGTTTTTCCTTGCCACTATCGCCACTGGTTTGCTCATTAGGGATAACAGTTAGGGACAAAACCTATAAGTCATGTCCTAATTTCTTGTCTTTGTAAAGCTGCTTTGAGACAATGTCCATTGTTAAAAGCGCTTTAGAACTAAAGTTGAATTGAATTGGTTTTGATAAATGGTGAGAGAGCGCAGAAATGATGCTGCAATGTATTTAATGAATTTAAAGCAGTAGTGCTGTTTAATTCCCCCACCATTGTTTTGTAGTAGTTTCTGGTGTGTGTGTGTGTGTGTGTGTGTGTGTGTGTGTGTCTAAGTAATTTGACACCTGCACTCTGGTCCTTAAATAAAATTCCCAGCACACATTGATTAAACCTAAAGGCTGTGGTGGCTAAAATAGCAAATGGACCAGAGTGCATTTTGTTTGCTTACAGCCTTCCTGGAAGTCGAGACCTTGTGATATTTACACAAGAGGAATCATCAACAGCCCACCATATGGTCATTTATGCAACCCGTCGTAAAGGAGACCCTGAGTGACGACACGCTTCAGCACTGATGTACATCCCACAGCCTTCTATATGTAGGTGTACGGATGAGCACGACACGGACGCGAGGCGGATTCCTAGTCCGGATCGTGCTGATAGAGATTATGTAGGCTTAACGGGTTTACACGTTCGCAGCTTTCTCAAAAATTGAGTGTTCTGGATGAAACTGGATGAGTTCTGGTAGGTTGAATTAAGGGTGGCTGTGGCATTTAACCCTGCCGTTTCTGCCTGAGTATTCAAGTGATTCTGTTACAAGATAAATTCTGACACCTGTGTATTTCCTGAAGAGCTCAGCAGTTCATGCTGTAATACTTGAGCTGAAGTCTTCCTGATTTGTGTAATTTATAAGAGTGATAAATATGGGCTGAATATGAGTTTATCAGTAAATGAGTGCAGGGAAACCCAAATCTGGTTTTGAACAGCTCTGGAATTGCCATAGTGGCAATATGACAGCTTGTTTTTATTTACGTGACCCCAGTTTGCACACGACTGGACCGTGCTGGTGTGACACGGCAACGTATAACTATTGTAATCATTTCCTTTAATGAAGAGGATCAGCATATAATCTGACCTGGAGAACACAAAAGATCACACAGTCTGTTATGTAATACTGAAGATTTCACTGGGCTCATCTCATGTAGTGTGACAAGTAATGATCATAGAATCGGCTTCGCTCGCGGCTCATCAAGCCGTGGGTTCTCATTGTTCTCTGCACATAACTTATGTATAGTTAATACGCCATTGGAGTAAGCACATTCTGCCTGCGCCAGATTATAGAGAGTGCGACACTACTGACTGAGCTGATGAGCGGTGCTTTGGTTTTATTATTTCGGCTTTGTGCTTTGGTGCGGCGTTTTGGCCCAGTGTATGACGTGTAAGACTGAGCAGACTCGGACTGTCCCGCTGTTAAAATGTTTTTAATGCTACAGTTAGTAGTAAACAAATCCTAGAATGTTACACCATTAAAATACATGTAAACTGATAAAAGCTGGGGTCAGACAGTGACAGAGCACTTATGCCTTCAGTTGACTTATCTAACACTTGACTTTTCCCGAGCTTCATAAATCACACTGAGAAAAAGATTGCGAAAAAAAGCCATTTGTCATTTTAAGGAAAGCCTTCAGTACATCTCGCAAATGTATCTGCACAGATCTCAGCATCCAGGTAATAACTCTGCCGGGAAATGACTGCGCTCCGCTGGGAAATTCTTCTATTTACTCCTGATAGATTTCCGTATGAGCTCCTTTGTGTTTAGATCCGTCAGTGCAATTCGCAGACACCTCATGATTTTGAATGCAGTGTCACAGACTTGGGTGGATTTCTTTAATGAGTCAGCCTTATCAAAGGTTGCTTCCAGCAGAGCTGCACTAATCTGAGGATTCAGTTTTACACAGTTTCGCAACAGTGTCTGATACCGAGTACTTCTCTGAGCCAGGGCTTGAAACATTGGCGTAAAATGGAAAGATTTCCCTTAAAAGGAGCTTCAGCAAAGTAAATAATGATCTATGCTGAAGACCTGTGGAATGCAAACATTTACATTTTACACAAAGTCTGACTAACTGACCGATGATAAATAGTTCCACGGAATGGATTAAGAACAAAGAACATCAGAAACGGGACCCCTCAGGGTTGCACGGTGGCACAGCGGGTAGCACTAATGCCTCACATCTCCAGGGTCCTCGGTTTGATCCTGAGCTCAGGTTACTGTCTGTGCTGCTTTGCACTTGTTCTGCTGTGTGTTCTCTGGTTTCCTCTCAAAGCAGGCTGGTATGTGACTGAATTGCCCCTAAGTGTGAATGTGTGTGTGCATGGTGTCATTCAGGGTGTGTTCCCGTCATCTGGTTCCCAGTGTAAAGTGGTTACTGAAGACGAATGAAGTGGCTGAGAGTATACTCAGGCATGCCTGTATATGGGGAAACACCTTGAACTGCTTTAGTACGTCCTTCACTCAGCACAGAATGGGATTGTGTTACTGCTCCTGTAATTTACGGTGGTGAGAGGTTCAAATGTACGCTATTAGTAAAAGCATTTACTGCATCTCACCATGCCCTGTTTCAGTGTGTAGGAAACCTCTCCTGCCTCTCCACATCAGCTTTTACCAGACTGATTCATCTGGCAGCAAGCCAGTTTAGCTGTTACTAAATGATATTTAATTTCATATGAATGACTAGGGGGGACACTGTGGCTCAGTGGGTAGCACTGTTGCCTCACAGCAAGAAGGTCCCGGGTTCGATCCCCGGGTGGGGCGGTCTGGGTCC